>JAODAL010012801.1:0-93890 GCA_025379985.1 Phyllomedusa bahiana
AATGGGGAAAAAAAAATAAATTACCAATAAAACAAAATTAATTTAAAAAAGCTCGGTTTGTTTTTTAAAGGGGGAAAAAGTTTTTTCCAAAGAAAATGTAAAGGCAAAAAAGGGCCCCTTAACTTTGGAATATTTACACAGGAGGGAATTAGCCAAATTTAACCCATTTTGGGGAAAACAAACCCCAAAAAAAAAAACAAACCCCCCCCCCCCACCCCAAAATTTTAAATTTTAAAAAAAGGGGCCTAGTGGGTGGGGGGGGGGGGGGGGGGGGGGTTTTGGGGGGCCCGGTAAATTTCTTGAAAACGGGAGGAAGTAGAAGACATGTCCACACGGCCTTGCGTGCAGCCCGGGGAGTCAAGAGCACTGAGGGGGAAAAAAAATTTTTGGGCCGCGCAACTCCCAAACCTATGGTACGTGGAAACCAAGCTTGAAAAAATTCTACCCTTGAAAGGGTGAATTTAAAATCTATTTCTTTGGCAAAACCCCCAGAAAATTGGGGAATTTTACCGCATATTTTAAATTGGAAAAGAGGGAAAATCCTTGAATATATAGGGGTCCCCAGTTACGTATGAATGGACGTAGTTTTTCCTTTAATGAATTTTATGAAGTCAAAAGGTAATTTGTCAAAAAATTGTAATCCAGAAAAAAGTTTTTTATTTTTTTTTTTTTTTTTATTTCGATAGTGCGGGGAAGGGTTTTTTTACATTTTTTTTTGATGTCCCATTAAAAGATTCACCAAATTTTTCACCTCATTTTCTGCGTGGCTGCTTGGATTTTCTTTTTCCACAGTTTCTGCTGCTGTAAAAGGGAACTACAAGTTCCCAGCATGCCCATAAGTCTCTGTTTGTAACAGGGACAGATGTAATGGGAAAACGGTGTAAGTTGGGGACCAGTATTTTGTTATATAACAGAAGGTACGACCTCTCACCCCCACTTCGCACAGTATAACATGATATCCAGCTTTGAATATCAAAACTTTTGTAAACTTTCCCAAAAAATTCGATTTTAAACACCCTGAAAGGCAAAATACCCCCCTTGATCGTTAAATTTAATATAAAAGATTCAATTCAGTTTTTCCCCCATTCCACCCCCAAACCCTTTTACCACCAGAGGGGGAAAATTTGGGAATTTCTCTTTTTTTAGATCATCTGTTGACGGGGATCTTGAACCATCAAATTTTTTTTTTAAAAAGGGAATATGCATCTATTGGACATAAATGAAGAAAAGGAAAAAAATTTTTTATGGGAGACGGGTGTTTAAAGATAATCCTGTTTTAGGTTCAGATTTTAGATTTTAGAGATAAGGGAACCACTGAGTCTCCATGAGGACTTTAAAGGTTTTATCCCACAATGATTAGTTTAAACATGTGGGGCAAAGGTAATTAAAAGACTTTTAAAAAAAATACTTTACTGTTATTTTGTTTGGTTTCAGAGTAAAACAGAATTGATTGCTTGGTACAGAACTTCTCTAGGTTTTCGGCTATCCTTTCTTCTCATTGCTCGAGCTGCCTGCCCGACCATGGTGACATCACCCCTCTGTCTTTTGTCCAGCTAGGAGCTTGTTTACTAAGTTTCAAACAAACTTTAAACCCTTTTTAAGCTTACCTTACGCCTTACTGTGAAAACTTTTTTGTTAGTAAGTCCTGTAACGGCTACTTTAAAAAGAGCTGATATGCCAATCACTACTGTAAAACCCCCCAAGCCTGAAAATAAGTTGAGTCAAAATCTTACTGTTGTCTGGAAACAGCTTTTGGTCGACAACCCCTTAAAAGGTTTTTTTCCCCAATGTGATTAAAAACCCCACAAGCAGTTCAGACTCACACCCCCCGGGTTAGTCTGTGGGCCCTTTCAACAATAGTGGCTTTCACTCGATTTCTAGCTGATTTTTGATATGTAACTGACTTTGGAGGTCTGTAAACTGTATGCCAGAGCCAAAAGGTTAAACTTCTCATAAACAATGTAAACACTTTTTTATGAAAAAAAGGAACACAGCAGGATGAGTAATCATGCAACCAGCTTTAGCTTTTAAGAGAATAGCAGGAAGGGGTGGCCGCTAACTAAGAACTGTGTGAAAAAAAGAACATAAAACGGGTCCAAGCTCTAAAAAAGCGAAATCAGAACAAAAATAATTTGGTTAATTAGTTTTTATTTACTTTTGCCTACATTTTTAGAGATATAAATGAAATGGGAAATCCCCCTTTTAAGTAAGATATTTTGTTTGATCACTGTCCAAAGTGGAAGGTTTATCCACGAAAAACGACCAAAATCCAGGTGATCTTTCTAGGTGTTTCAAAATTTAAAGCAGTAATCTGTCTAGTTCTTGGGTGTAGCCTTTTTTTTTCTCTGTACAAAACCTACATGTTTTTTTAAATAAACAAGTCACGCTTTATAGCGTGAAATATACATTAAATCACAGAAAAGTTAATGAATAGCTAAAAATTATTGTAGCAAAGAATCGGTAGATTAAGTAAGTAAAAAAAAGAAGGGGGGCTACTGTTTTTTGGTTTAAAGGCATTGTTTTACTTAAAACGATAATACAAAAAAATTCTCCGCTATTCCAGCACTGACGCTGCAGCTCTGTTTACTTAATTACACACTCTTTGGGAAATGATTGGGTCTTGGGTGGGGAGTCTAGTTTAACGATTTTTATCGACAAATTAAATCCACAGTTTTTATTTTATCGAAAAATTTTGACATCGATAATTTAGGTTAAAATCTGTGCATCATCATTAAGATGTGCCTTTTTTTGGCCTTCCTTATTTGTGCGGGCCCGCAAATCAGCTTACAGAATAGAGCAGGGTGAGATGTGTGTGCGACGTCATGACTTTTTTTTTTTTTCTGTTTTTTTTTGTTTTTGCTTCTGAAGGAGAGTTTGCAGCACAGCCAAACACAATGTGGGTAAGGTATTAAAGCTGAGCATTTTGACGAGTGAACGAGTCTTGCGAGTGTTTTTTCTTTAAAGTTGTTTTTCTATTAAGTGGTGGAGACTGAGATGAGATACTTATATTTGGGGAATTAGAGGACAGTATTGTATTACTTTTATTATTATAATTTTAGTCCATATATCTTTTGGTAACATCCCCATGAGTTTCCATGTTGAACATGCAGTCCAGTGCACAACCTGTGCAATGTATGCCATCCATGAGCAACGTTCCGTGGGGGCAATACTGGCAGAGCAAGATGTTGTGCAGATTGCACATTTTATAAGCCCGGATCCTGGATCTAAATGAGCAATGCGACACTGAGATCCATATGCCAACTTGGAAAGCGAGCCGCTGCCCACGAGCAATCACTCGCAGGTAGATACTGGGAGAGTGGTAGCTTGGAGATGCAGGAACATAAGGCAGCTAGATGGGTAACATAAGAAAAAGGTAGAGGTAAGAGTGTCCAGGGAGGCAGTCCTAAACTGGTACACCCCAACAAATTTGCAAGATTGGCGGATGAGGTGGGATGTCGGTTTCAGAAAATAGCATTGCTGCAGCAAGACACTACCCCGTCTGCTCCATAACATGGGAATAGAGTGCAGTCAGGCTAGACAGTAGCTATAGTTTGGGACTCATTATTAGGGGCACAGACAGGGCAATATTACACAAACACCGGGATCGTCCGAACATTTGTGTTAGTTTACCTGGGCACGGGTTCGACATATCGCTGGATCGGGTTGACCAGATTGCTGGGTGGGCTGGTGAGAATCAGATGTCATGGTCCACATTGCACCAAGACAAAGTTAGAGGTAGGTGAGTGTCCTTAAAAACGATTTCAGGACTTAGCCAAAAGCTCAGGTCAAGGACCTCCAAGTAATATTTTCAAAATATTACCTGTTCCGCACGAGCTACAACCAGAGAGGCAGCGGGAGATTAGAGAAGTGAATAAGTGGCTCAAAATTTGTGTAGGAAAGAGGGATTTGGATAGTTTTTAGAGAACTGGGCTGACTTCTGTATTGCTTACAGACTCTATGCTAGGGATGGGCGGCACCTAAAGGGAGGTTGCAGCTGTATTGGGGGACAAAATGGCCAGTAAGTGGAGAATATTTAAATCTAGGGACGGGGGGGAGGTATACTCACATAGAGCATGCAAGATAAGTGAAGATAAGAGCTGGTAATTTAGAATAAACAGGGGTGGAGTGGAAGGAGGGGTGTACAAAGATAAAAACATCAGGGAGAAAGGCATAAAAACTGAAAATCTATAAATTGCATGCTGACCAATGCCAGGAGTCTGACCACAAAATTAATGAACTAGAAGAAGTAAGTATTGAAAGAAAAATATGACATAGTTGGGATAACTGAGACATGGCAGGACGAGAGCTTACAACTGGCGTTTAACTGCAGGGTTAACATTCTTAGTAAAAGGATCGTTAAAGAACCGTAAAGTGGAGTGTCTGTCTCTATGTAAAATCCTGTCTGAACCAACACTGCGGAAGATATAGTTACAGGTAATGAACATGTGGAATCATTATGTGGAAAATATACAGTGGGGGTAACAATAACAATAGTAGATACTAAATAGGGGTCTGTCTATAGGCCCCACAAATATAACAGAACCCATGGGAAGATGTACTCCTCAGGCAAATAAGAGCGGCTAATCAAATGAGGTTTATTATTATGGCGACTTTAACTATCCAGACATCAATTGGGAATCTGAACCTGTAGCTCACATAAAGGAAACAGTGTTTTTGTCAATAACTAAGATAATTACCTTTGCCAAAAGTGCAGGAACCGACTAGAGAAAGCTCTTTCTAGACTTCATATTAACTTAATAGACCCTGAACAGAGTAACAAATGGTTCATGATTGAAGGGCACCTAGGGAATAGTGACCAAAATATAATAAATTTCCGATTATTCATCAATAGTTTTTAGTCAAGGACCACAAAAACACTGAATTTTAGGAAGGCTAATTTTTATTCTGTCTTAGGAGGCCCTAAAACCCGTGATTGACATGGGACAATGTGTTTAAATATGGCAGAACTATAATAAATGGGATATTTTTAAAAACATCCTAGCTACCACTGTGAGAGGTACAAATCTTTATGGTAATAAAAAAATTAGAAACAGGAAACACCATGTGGATCAACAGGGATGAAAGAGGCATAAAAAACAAAAAGTAAGCGTTTCACTACAAAACTGAGGACAGGTGAAGAGGCACTAAGAACTATAGGAAAAAAAATAAAGTGTGGTAAAATAAAGATAGAGGAAGCAAAGCTGGAGACAGGAAGACATATTGCTATAGAAAGTAAAACTAACCCCAAAATATTTTTTAACTATATAAATAGTAAAAAGATTAAAAGCAGAAAATGTTGGCCCTTTTGATAAAATACTGAGGGAGAGACCGTAGAGGGCGATGAGAAAAAAGCAAACGTACTTAAACACTTTTTTTCTCCACTTATTTACCGAGGAGGATGACCTTCCCTGTTGAACAAGAGACCTTAAACTCCAACTTAAAATTTTTCTTGTTTATCCCATGAAGAAGTGCCGCTCCGTCTTATGAAGAATAAAAAATAGACAAACCCCCAGGTCCATATGGCATACACCCACTGTCACAAAAGAGTTAAGTATGTCATAGATATGCCCCTATTCTTAATATTCATGGTCTGTCTAATATTGGGGTATGTCCCAAAGGAATGCGCATAGCAAATGTGGCGCCAATATTTCTAAATGGGACAAACAAGTGATCCAGGAAACTAAAGTCCAGTAAGCTTGAACCTCTTTGTGTAGGTAAAATGTTTTGAAGATTTTCCTCAGAGATGCTATCCTGGAGTATCTCATGAAAATAAATGTATAACGCCGTCCAGCATGGGTTTCAAGAAGGAATCGACTGATCCGACTAATCTCATCAGCTTTCTATGAGAAGTCATGCAGAACAGGATCGGTTAGCCATCTGGATTTCATAAATCTATATTTTTCTAAAGCTTTTGAAACGGTGCCACATACAAGGTTGGTAAATAAAATGATCATGCATGGACTGGGTGAAAAAGTGTGCAAGTTGTAAGTAACTGGCTCACTGATAAAAACAAACGTAGTAATTAACGGTTACATACTCAGACTGGATCACTGTTACAAGTGGGGTACCACAAGGTCAGTATTGGCCCTATCCTCTTTAAACATTTGTCAATAAAGAACTACACAGTGAATACACATAGAATATCGATCTTGCAGACGATACTAAGCTCTGTAAAGTAATCAACACAATAGAGGAATATTATGTTATTACAAGAAGGATGCTGGGTTAAGTTGGAGCCTGGGCAGGGAATGGGCAGATGAGGTGTTTAACACTGGTTAAATGACAAAGGTTTATGCACATGGGGAAAATAATCCATTTACATGATTACATGTTTAATGGAAAAACACTGGGTAAAAGTGACATGGAGAAGACTTGGGAATGCCTGGTGACAGTAGACTAATTAGTAGCAGCCAGTGTCAGGCAGCAGCAGCCCAAACAAATAGGATCCTGGGTGCATAAAAGGGGCATAGATGCAGCATTATGAGAACATTATTCTCCATTATACAAGTCACTGGTTAGACCACACATGAAATATTGTGTACAGTTTTGGCAGCCCCCCATGCACAGGAAAGACATTGTAGAGCTTTGAACAGTTACAAAGGCGGGCACAAAAATAATAAAAGGACTGGGTGGACTACAGTATGCAGAAAGATGGCAAGATAGGGTTTATTTAGTTTGAGAAAAGAAAGGCTTAGGGGGACATAATAAATATATTTCAATACATCAAAGGTCAATATAGAGATCTCTCCCAAATTTATTTATACACAGGGCAGTATCTAGAACAAGGCGGCATCCTTTACGACTTGAGTAACGAAAGTTTCAACATAAAACATAGAAAGGGATTCTTTACTGTAAGACAGTGAGACTATGGAATTCTCCTGCCAGAGGGACTTGTCAGGGTGAATTCAATATCCAGTTCCAAAAGGTTTGGATGCATTTCTTGATCTTAATAATATAACAAGTTAAATTGAATAGTATTAATGAGAGGGGTCATTGAACCAGGATATTTCTGATTGCCAGATTGGAGTCAGAAGGAATTTTTCACCCTAAAATGAGGACAATTTGGCTTCTACCTCATGGGGGTTTTTGCCTTCCTCTGGATCAACACCTTAGCACAACTGGCTGAACTAGATGACGACTTGTCTTTTTGTTAGCCTAACAAAACTATGAAACTATGACTGGGAAGTGTTATGGTTGCGATTGCTGTAAAAAATCACATGACCATTCCCGTATTACATAGAACAGCGTTTCCTGTTCAGCCTAGAGTCTCTCAGCGTCTCTTAGGAATAGACGTGCGCACAGCTTGTGTCCAAACAGCTCAGCGAAATTATTCTATTTCTTCACAGAGAAACCTCTACTTTAGCGTTATCCTACAATTTAGTTAGATAATAGATTGAAGATATTATGTAGTTACTAAGATTTTTTAAAGGAGCACTACCGCTGTAAAAAGTCACTGGGGGGGGGGAGTGCAGGGGGAGATGATGGGGGGTGGGGGCCCGCGGGCGTAACACAGAACAAGCTCTATAAAGAATAAGGATAAAGATCACTAAGACTTATGTAGACATTGCACTGCAATAGCTTTTATTATTAACATTTTTCTATTGAAATATTTCCTGGATATTGGGATCCTAACTTATATTAGGATATACATCTTTTCTATAACTGCAGGTCCTCTTTGTAGTGCAAACTCCACTTTAATTTATCAGTATACATTTCAGATAGGTGGTTCATTTTCAATTTTGCCCATTCCACCTTTGTTGATATATCCACATTTGTACTTAAATTTGAATCCAGCAATTTTTATAGTCCACCACAGGTGAATTGATAAGGTGGCAAAAGATATCTTGTATTATACCGAATACATAACAGATACGAGTTTTTTGACTTTTGGCGCACTACAGCTTGTTCATTGAGGCAGCTTGCAACTTAAATTTGATACAGCAATTTTATAGTCACCACAAGGTGTAATTGAAAGGTGCCAAAAATATCTGTATTATACGAATACTATAACATATACTTGTTTTTGCACTTTTGCCCAGTCAATTTGTTCCATTGAGCAAGCTTGCACTTAATTTGAACCAGCAATTTATAGTCACCACAGGTGAATTGAAAGTGCAAAAAAATCTTGTATTATACAATACACTAACCGATACGTGTATTTTGACTTTTGGCGCACTACAGCTTTGTTCAATGAGGCAGCTTGCACTTAAATCTGAATCCAGCAATTTATAGTCACCAAAGGTGAATTGAAAGGTGCCAAAAAATTATCTTGAATAATACGAAAACATAACATAAACGTGGTTTTTGACTTTGGCGCACTACAGCTTTGTCATTGAGGCAGCTTGCACTTAAATTGAATACAGCCAATTTGATAGTCACCACAGGTGATTGATAGATGCCAAAAATACCTTGTAATATCCGAATACATTTCAGATACGTGTTTTTTCACTTTGGCGCAGGCCAACTGTTGTTGATAGATCTACTTATGCAGTTAAATTGACTTCCAGCAATTTTGTAACACCACTGTGAATTGATATTTGCCAAAAACCTTTTATTATCCGAATACAATTCAGATACGTGTTTTTTCAGTTTGGCGCAGGCCAGCCTTTGGTGATAGATCTACTTTGCAGTTATATTGAATCCAGCAATTTTGTTTTATGATTTTACGTATTTGAGATAGCTGTGATTTGCCGTCTTTAATAAGAGACTTTCCAAACACTTCAATACCTTCTCAATTTTTATATTTCTGAACATGGAGCGAAATTCAGGTGGTAAGCGAGCAAGGAGGGGGGTAGGACATGGAGGTAAGGTACAGAAAAGGTGCTCCTTCAGTGCTGGCACAACACGCATGCCAGCAATCGTCATTTGCAGGACCGTCCAGGTCCTGTCATCGCTGGTCAGGGCCCAGTGAATCTCAGTAACAACATGCGTCGCCAATCTGTCCTTCAGTGTTAAGCAACCTGCATCCAGCAGTCTTACCTCCTCGTCCTCCCAGTCACGCCACATAATGTCTTCATCAGCATCACCACATCCGTCCAACATGACAGCCCAAGTCAACTCGTGTACCCACCACTGTGGATTAATCCATTTTTCTGAAGACCTCATTGATGACAAAATGCGTTTGGGGTCAGAAGCATGTTAAAAGATCAAGAGGCCAAAGAGGATGGAATTTCTCGCTCTGACGCCCAGTTTACTGAAGCCATCTAATAGGAGGAGAAGGGAAAGCCGGTCAATCGGCAAAAATCCCGTCTGTCGGCAACGCCTTGCAGTCCCCTTGCTTGTAAGCCCGCATGCTCCTGGATGCAAATGTCAGACGAAGAATTCACCTGTGTTGATGATAGATGAACGACACTTGCGGATCCAACGTTGGTCTTTTCAGCAGAATTTGCTTGCGAGCGCTTCATCACAGGACGAGGAAGGAAAACGATGGGGTAGTGCAGTACGGGTTTCCGCCACAAAAAGGAGAGGGCGGTCGCAGAGTCCGCTATATGATTCCGACACCACGTTCAGCGCAAACCCCGCTCCTCGATATCGCCGCAAAAAGTCCAGACCTCTCAAGCCTGGGCCTACTTTGAGCAAGCCTCTGATTCACCCAGCGATGTCATAGCCGCCTATGCCGTAAATGCATAATAGAAGCAAGAACCTTAGTGATAACCACCACCAACCTTTCTGTCACATGCAGCGAATGCATGATGTTGAAATGGAGGCAACACTGGCCAAAAAGGCGCAGACCGAACGCTGGCCTCCAACCCACTGTCCCACCCTCTGTCTCCGCTTCCTCCTCCTCCCGCCACCACCAAGCGTTCCTCCAGCTGCCCAAGTCTCTCAGAGTCATAATCAGGATCAGCCTCCCGCTTCAGCCTCCACCGACGCCCGAGTACCACCCAGCACCAACAAGAGACCCAACCGTACCCCTTCTCTTCCGCCAGTTTGATGACCTCACGCCGTACAGCGCCAGTCTAGCAGCCAGCCTTTCTACTTCCCCAGGTTTGGAGGCAGAAGAAACACTTAACCCAAACCTCCCAAAGCCCAAAAGCCTGAATGTCGGCATTGCAGCTTTGGCCTTTGGAAATGTTGCCTTCGCATGGTGGACACAGAAGGTTCCGCCACGACAGGCCCCTTGCCTGCCCCAATACCGATGCCCGAGACAGTCCCCCACGCAATTTCTTTGCCAAAATCTGTCCCCTGCCCCTGGCCCCAGCACGAGTCATCTAAATTTCAAGCCGTTGTCTGCATCTGTGTCCGAAAAGTCCATCTGACCATCGACCCATGGACTAGTAATCACGGCCAAGGCCAGCTAATATCTCTGTGACAGCTCACTGGGTGAGCTGGGTAGGATTTCCTCTGGTGGTGACGGTGGGCTCTCAGGCTCGCGCAACGTATTCAAAAACCTCGGATGGTGCAGGGTTCATTCCTCCAATAAATAGGCTAATGGTATAATATACATCTGGTATGCAACCCATTCACATTCCCAAGTTTGCTTTTGAAGTGGACTTCACAGATTCTGCAGAAAAATAAAATTAAAAATGCAATATGCAATAGTAATTCATCGTAAAATGTATCTAAAAATTAAATAAAAAATATTACTTATGATCCCAAAATAAGTAGTCCTCATGCTAGAAACGTTTCAAGAGATGGTTTAGAAAAGAGTGGAGAAAATATGGATAAAATTAAACTTATTGTGAAAAATACAACTAAGAAAGAACTAAGGGCCTTAAAAGAATTGGGACAAGATGAGGAGGTAGTTATTAAAAAGGCGGATAAGGGGGGGAACTACAGTACTAATGGATCGCAAACCAAAACATAAGTAAGCAAGGTCCCCAAACTAGCAGATGAGTTAGTAATGAACAGCTCACGAAAGATCCAACAGAAACTATTAAAAAAGAAGTAGATGAATATCTAATGGAAAAAGTAAGAACAGGAATTATTGATGAAAAACTATATAACTATCTTGTCGATGATGGTCGACTATCGACCATCGACCGATGTCGATGGCCAACGTAATCGCTCAACACTAGTGATGTCAATGGAATGGCACATGACCACTGAAGAAACTGAATGGCTGCAACTATCACGAATCAACTGTAAACTGAGACCAGGGAACACTGTTGGCAGCGTCAGTGCTGGAAGAGCGGTTAATGCACAGGGGAGATTATTATTCTTTTTTTTATGCAGCTGTAGTCTATTTTGATTTTTTTTTAGTAGGTCAGACAGTATCATGTTCAACTCATGCAGTACTCCGGGTATAGGCTTACATAAACTAATGCTTTTTAATAGTGTAAGCAAAAGTTAATAATATTCAGTAGGAAACGGAAGAAAATAAAGTTTTCGCTTCTGTCTGTCAGCTGTGACCTTGTGATTTTTCGAGCTGTGCATCTCTACTATAAATGCCGTGCAATGAGCCCACATGGAAAGCGCTTACAATCTCAAAGTTCAGAGACCCTTGCTGTGAATGTAATATATGTTGCTTAGAACCACAGAGGTGTGTCAACAATCTTTAGGCCTGGCCTCGGGGTTACCCATTTAACAGACTGAAATGCCTGGAAACATTGTAGCTGACGTGTTATAAATCAGTGTTAAATCCCTGGAGCGGGTCTCCCGTCAAAACACGCAATTAATGGAGCGATATGTACACAGGGTCGAGACGGCTCGTGCTGATTGCCACCTTTCAGTAATTTACAGCCATTTAGATGCTCGGAAGTTGAAAGAAATTTCCCTTAATCACTGTTTTGAAGTAGGCGCTCAATTTAATGCCCGACTTTAAAAACCCCAAACATCTCCCGCCCGCCATCAGATTGGTTTCGCAGTAAATATTTTATATGGTTGTTTGTTTTTCCCATCCCTTTTGCATGCATATAGCACAGCGGCTTTTCACTTATCCTATGTAAAGCTAATATCCCCCTCCATCCATTTATCATGTTCAAAAATTGAAACCAAAGAAACCAAACTGCGCATTAAAAAAACAGTGGAAGGGCCCAAAAAAGCACCAAATCCCTGGCCCCTTTTGCACATTTTTGGGAAAAAAAAAATACACAAGACTTGGGAAACACTTTAAAAGTGTTTAAAATACACCAAAATTGTTTTAAAATTTTAATGAAGGATTTAACTAAGATGGAAGAATTTTAAAACTCTATTTTGGGGTTTACTTCTAAGGAAAAAAATTTAAACACATTAAAAAAATTTTAAAAAGGGTTGAAAAGGAGCACCATAGACCAAAAGGATTCAAAAAGGGATCAGATTCTGATAGGACAATGGGGTCCAGCCACAACAGGGCCATGAGGTCCGGGAGGAGACCCTTGCCCCCCAATTTTATTTTAAAAAAGGGTTTTTCCCGCTTCTGGGTTTTTCTTTTTTGCAAAAATCCTTTAAATTTATTCCCATCTAGGGCGAATGTCAGAAAAAAAGGGGGTAAAGTTTTAAAGGGCATAGAATAAAAAAATTTCTTGCAAAATTTTTTTTGTGGGGCCTACTTTAAAGGGGCATTGACATTTTGTTTTTGCCTGGTCTATAACGGGGCCCAGTTTTGGTGTATTACAGTTCATTTTTATAAAAAATAGGGGTCTAGATTTTTTGGGACAAAAAACCCCAAAAAAAGGTGCAGCCCCAATGGAACATTCACCCAAAAATTTTAAAGGTATATCCCCAGGGGCCCTAACTCGAACATAAAAATTTTTCCAAAAACAGGGGGGCCATTAAAAACCCTCTTTCTTTCAGCAGCCACAGTGAAAGGAAAAGGGGAAAAGGTTGGGAGACTCAAACAACGGTCTCCCTTTTTCATTTTAAAAAGGAAAAAGCTATTTAGCACTGTACTCGCGTAAATCAGAATTTCCCACAAATGAAAAAGGATCCCAATGCACAAACCACCTTATGTTCACTGTTAAAAGAAATTTTACCCTTTTCAACTTACAAAAGTTGTACCAAGACTAAAAATTTGTTTGTTAATTTAGGGGAAACCCAAAACATTTAAGTCAGGGTTCTTATGACCATTTCCTACTTTTGACGTAGTCACTAATGAATGAAGTCACGTGTGGTGAGCTGGCTTGTTGGGTATAAAAGGGGAATGATAGGCTGTCTGCGAACATACCCCTCATTGCTGTCAGGGGATGATTACTTGCTATGGGTGGCAGTATTTCTGAAACTGCCTATTTTGGAACTGCCCCACTTGCTGGGTGGTGAAAAAGTAATTTACAGTTGGGCAAATGGCAACTTTTCGAATAAGTGGGGGTGAAAAAATATGGCGCCCCCACATGACCTTTATCTGAAGGTTAACGCTTGTTCGAAGGGGACATTACGGTGGACCAATACGCTACATTGAAGCAGCTCATCACCAAAATGAACCAGGGGGTAACAGAGGTCTGTCTAAAACAAGAGTTCCGCAAATAATAACTGAAAATGATGCTATGAAATGGACGGATGGTCACTGCATCTCTGTTAATGAAGTTGCATCAACAGATTGGCAAAATGTTGCCTTCTCCCAAGAGTTATGTTTTATATCACATTGAACAAATGAGCTGTAATATGTCAGGTGAGAAACATCAAAGAACAAACACCCTGCAACCATTGCTGGCAGAACACAAACTGGTGGTGGTAGCATTATGGGGACTGTTTTTGTGGAATTCTCTGGCCACTCATCCATGTTCAAGACACTCTCAACCAATAAAGGTATGAATCCATCCTCGCAGATCATGTACACCCATACATGCTAATTGTCTTTCTTGGGTCGGGTGGCATCTACCAGTAAGACACTGCGACATGTCCTACAGCTAGGAATATCCAACCTTGGTTGGAAGAGCATGATCAAGACTTCCAAGTACTACCTTGGACCTGTAATTCCCCAGACTTGAACCAATAGAGCATCTGTGGTACCACCTTGGTTGTCATGTTTGCCCTATGTATCCTCCCCATTGCACCCACCAGCAGCGGGATGTGGGATGCAGTCAGCATGGCTCCAGATACCTGCGATAACCTACCAGGACCTTTACTGAGTCACTCCCAACCCGTCTAGCTGCTGTGTGTGCTGCACACAGCGGTTACTCCGGGTATTAGCTAGTGGTCATAATAATGTGATTTGACTGTATAGTGGTCCCTCAACATACAAACATGAATTGATTATGGGATGACCATTGTGTGTTGAAACCATAATTCATAGTTGTAGTTATGGAAAACTGGTAATTGCTTTTGAAGCCCAAAGATGTCACCCAACATAATGCAAATAAGGAGTAAAGAAAAAGAAGCAGATGACAAGTACAGAAAAAGCAAGTCCGTACATAAAACAGTCAGATAGAGCTGTATATTACTTTTTATTTGAGGACAGATGTACCAGAAAGAAAGAAAATGGGGCCCTCACCTGGGGAGATATGTATGCAAATAGGTGCATCGAAGTGCATTGTGCAAAGTGTATAATGCACCTGAATCTATGAAAAAGTGGTGTTCGTGCGCTCATAATGGTGTCTAAAGATCGACTTTACAAATGGCTTAGAATGTTGTAAAACACAAAAACAAATGACCAATTACCTGCCAATATGACATTTCCCGGTGCCCATTGGATTCTACTTCATGGTCCCTCTTGACATAAATGTGTGCTTTAGCCACTGGCTATAGCTGGTCAATTGAATTAAGATACTTTCTATAATGGGTTATACAAAGAAGTAGTGTAGTCCCTACAAGTACCATATCAGATTTTATGAATCAGTGGCTAAGGAGCATGGGTCCCCATGTACATTTTGAGCTGGAAGGTGGATATTTTGGAATCAGGCTCAGACTGGCCCAAAGAGGAACACAGGAAAGCCCAGATGAGTCCCTCTCCATGTTGGGCCCCTGTGCATTGCAGTAAAACGAAAAACGATCCAGCAATTCCAATATATAGCAGTTCAAAGCACAAAAATGTATTTAAATCTTCATAAAAATATATGCATAGTGCATAGGCACAAATAGTAGACAAGCAGTGCATTGCAGGCCTGAGGCTGCTTCTCAGGGAGTAGGGTAAAGTAAGACAGGCAGAAAACAAGAGTCAGCGTGCAAGAATCAAGTGCAGTGGCTGTAGGGTAGGCCCCAAGAACCAACTTCATTGATGGGCCCCAAGCACACCAGTCCCACACTGTCTGGAACTCTAGCCCACCAAATACATCTACATTTATTAACATTCAACATATGCAAACTTTTTTCACTGGTTATAATTGTACACAATGTAACATAATAATCAATTCTTTTATGAACTGGAAAACTGGACAAGTAAAGAAATGTATCAGATTTGGAAATTTTAATTGGCCCCATGTTAGTTATACAAATTGATATAATTGCCATAGTTTTTGAAGTGTTTTTCATTTGGTTTACCTATGGTTTTTCTGCATCGTACAAAATTACTTCCCATTGTATATTTCAGAAACAGCAATCATTTTACTTCCACGACACTGAAAACACCTACAAGTCAATGAATGGTAGAAGTAGGTTGTTCCATGATAAACAGCGAGAGGTAAAAGTCATTTGTTTGCACTCAAGTTTTTGTAGTCAGTAGAATAAGTGCATTTGGAAAATTGTACATTAACTGAAATAACTGGAAAATAAAACCACCACAGGCAGCATTGCCTAATCTGTTTCTGCGGCTTTATTTATTGCACACACCTGTAACTACAAACTTGAGAGGTCATTTCTTTATTCTAAGAGTCCTGTATCAACAGAATGTAATAACTTCCCAGCATCTGAGATTACAAAAAAGTCCCTAAAAATTCATGAACAAAAAAGCTCCAAATTCCTTAATCTGATAATAGTCACCATAAATGCAATAGTATCATATAGGCTCTAACTATGGTACTGTATTTATGATGGGATACAGTAAATCACCCCACCACAAACATATTCAACTTGCTTACAATGTGCCGTTTGGGGTTAGGCGAGTGGTATAATATACAAGGAAAGTTATTCAGGCATTGAATCTATACAATGTACACTGCTCTGGTATACACGTGTCACACATTTCTCATGCCAACAGAATTTTACATCCTGGAAGCCCTCTCATTATTTGCATTTGTTATATTTGATTTTACCTGCTAAAAGCTTAATAAAATTGGTGAAACTAAAAAATAATGCCACACAATACCTGAATTATAGTGCTATACTGAGCCGATATAATCTAGAAATATTCTCCATTTGATCAATAAAAGAACTCTTCTGCACTCCTGCTCCTCCTTCCCACGTCTCAGTCCCTGATGAAGGCCTGCTACGGCCGACACGTCGGACCATGGGAATATCCTCACTAACCTTTATTATGTGCAATTTTTGCATTTAAATGGGTTTTGCCACGATGTCATGTTGACGTGGGATCCTCCAAAATGGGTATTTAATCACTTTTCTAAATATATGTGATTAAAAAAAGTGAAGCCTCTGAGAGCTACAGCTTTCTTTCCATGCCCTTAGTTACCTGACAGTTTACATTAGACATGACCCGGAGCTGATCTGGCCGGGCTTGTGCTGGCTGCACTTCTTATCTGATGACAGGGAACATGAAGGAGCTAGCAAGGGACTGTGGAGAAATATCCTGTATTTTGTATAGAGAATCCACTGGTTCTAATGTAATTATTTGTGTAAACATTGTAGACGCTCCCTGCCACTGATTCTCTGCTCAGACCCCATCCCCATCCCCCCCCCCAGTAAATAGCAGTAACCACATAGCATTAACCATGATTAATATATAATACTAAAATATATTATTGTAGTACTAAATATATTGGCCTTATAATAGCCATAGGGCTGAGATTAATTAGACACTAGTACAATCTCTAGCATAATTGTAGTAGCAATAGGACATACATAGCAGGGCCAGCTCTAATGCCTCAGGTTTTGCTTTGCAACTATCTAACACAGAATATTGAAGCCAGCAATGACATGCTGTAAAAATGGATGTTTACTTCAAATCTCTTTTTTTACTGCCTGAATTAGATTCCTGCAGGGGTGCAGAGAGGGCAAGCAGATACAGCTTAACCTCTTTCAATTAAATGGGTTCGAGCTATAATATCAGACAGAGCCCATATTTAATAGTGACACTGGAACGTTTGTGCAGAGTGCGCAGGTGCACATTAAGGACCACATGTATGAAAACTGTCTAGGTCTAAAACTCACTTTGTTGCCCATAGCAACCAATCAGAGCGCCCTGTCATTTCGTATAGTGCTCTGGAAAAATGAAAGGGGTGCTCTGGTTTCTATGGGCAAGAAAGTGAATTTGAGACCTAGACAGTTTTCATACATGTGGCCCTAAATGTACAGCTGAGCGCAACTGAAGAGCTGGCCGTCAACAATAGCAGGCTATCCACTGAGAAGGCAGGGATGGTTTATTACCATCCCTGCCTTCTCAACCATTATGCATACAACATTCAGTAAGACCTGTATAGGCAGACAGACAGGAAACCTTGCAGCTTTTTGCTCCTGATGCCAGTGGTTACATGACTGCTGGAAGTCGTTAATTGCAACAGATCCAGGTCAGCTCTGCAGTGACTTCAGGGGCACAATATGTAAAATAAAACAATAAAAAAATGCACAAAATTTTTCTTTTTTATTAAATCAACACTAAGGGCTCGTTCACACGGCTTATTTGGGCACGGATTGGCGCCGTACTCCGCGCCGGATTTGCGCTTCAGTACGGCGCCAATCCGTCCCTGTCATTACGGTAATCCACTGCTCTCATAGAGAACAGTGGATTCCGTCGCTCCTCCCCGCTCGGCGAATCCGCCGCGGGGGGAGAAAGTGACATGCACATTCTTTACGGCGCGGAGGCGCCGTAAACAATGCATTGTCTATGGGGACGGGAGCGGCGCCCCCGCCGCGCTCCGGCCCCGCCCCCGTCCCGCCCCGTATTCACGGCGGATTTGTGAGCTCAAGACGGCTCACAAATCCGTCGGGAATAAGCCGTGTGAACACGGCCTTAGGGTGACATGTCCAAAAATTGGCGCCGCCGCTGCATTTTTTAGCTGCATTAAATCAGTGTGCAATGTCTGATCCTCTCAAAAATCTGGCATCAGTTATACAAATCGCGGCACATAGCGTATCATTGGCAGTGTATGTAATGTGCCTATTGAGGTGCATTGCGCAACGGAGGCGATTAAAGTATCATTGCTAGTGTATGCAATGTGCATCGATAGGCACATTGCGTTATGGAGGCGTATAGCGTATCATTTCTAGTATATGTAATGCCCCTGTTTTGGTGCAATACAAAGTGTTGTACCCGGCGCATAATACACCCAGTTTTGGTTTACATTGAGAATATGGCATTAAAAATGTTTTTCGCGCAAAATAGACCAAAAATCTGGTACTTGCGTATTGGGACATGTTGTCCTAAAAGCCCACAATTTTTAGACCTGTTCCGACGACCCGAAAATGTTATGTCACCTATACATAAATGTCTGTGAAAGGGAAGTGACACAATTACAAAACTTATTTAAGCGCAAACTTCTTTTTACTATTTTCCCTTTTATTAAAAAAAAAATATATAATGTAAAAATTACATAAAAATGAAGTCTTATGTATCACAGAAAAAAGGCAAAAAAAAAAAAAATGAGCAGTACAACCGGGTGTGAGAAAACTTTAAAGTGATCAAACCTGCGTGTACTAAGGAACAACGTGCCTTTTCAGGAAGGCAAAATGGCCTAGTCTGGAAATGGTTAAAGAACAGGGGTCCATCATGTTTGTGGAAATGTATCATGACATGAACAAATAAAATTTTTTAGAAAAAGAGTTGTTCATCGGACTGAAAAAGGTTACAAAACCATCTCTAAAGAGTTTGGACTCCACTCATCCTTAGTCCTACAATGGATGGATGAGACCAGAGCTTTTTCAAGTGAGAAGCACCATGCATTTCAGCATGAAAACCTCCTACCATCTGTGAAACATGGTGGTGGTAATATCACAATTAGGGCCTGTTTTGCTGTATCTGGGTTAGGACTACTTACTTTTATTGAAAATGCTAAAGAAACTAATATCTGTCCATTGGCTGATTCTCAAGAGATTGTGAGTTATGCAGAAAGACAAGGACTCTAGGCACACAAGAAGTTCTACCACAAATGTCTAATTAAAAATATAATTGACGTTCTGAAATGGCCCAATCAAAGTCCTGGCCTTAGTCCAATAGAAGTGTTGTGGAAGGATCTAATGTGAGCAAATTGTGGAAGGAAACCTAAAACATTAACGGAGCTAAAACTGGTTTGTACAGAGCCATGGGCTAAAATTCCTACAGGCCGAACTGCAGGACTAATCAACAAATTACTGGAAACGTTTAAATTCAGTTATTGCTGCACAACGGGGTTTAACCAGATACTGAAAGCAAAGGTTCACATATTTTTTTCACTCACGGATATGTGATATTGGGTCATTTTCCTCAATATATAAATTACTAATATTTTTGAATCTTTTTTTGATTTGGTTCTTTTTTATCTACTGAAGATCCCATGTACTTTTAGGTCAAATATATACAGAAATATAAGAAATTCTAAAGTGTTTGGAAACTTTCAAGCTCCATGGTACAGTATATTGCCTTGTAAAATACAAGCTACTGGTTTAATAAGAAAAACATCAGCATTAATAGCTCCATGCCAAAGGCTACTCCCTCTGCGTTTTGCAGTCTGGATTGACAGGACGTAATATGTAAGAAGATGAAATAAAATTTCATACTATTGATAGATCCAATGACAAATTGCTGATCACAAGGGTCCCACTAAGCTGTCCACTGAATTTAATGGATGAGATGGATCCTCCAGAGCAAGGGTCACTTGTGCAGCTGCTTTCTGAGACCTTTTATTTACGATGGGTTATCATAACCAAGAAGAAGGCTTGGTCTGTTCATCTTGACGTCATGCTCTTCCTAACAGCCATTGCTTCATCAATAGATTTATCTACTTGTATAAGATGATTATCCATAATGGATTGGAATGCCTTTCATCATTAAACTTTTTTTTAATTGATTTCATGTCCTTTTATAAAGTTTCTGAACCTAAGTCTATGAAATTTAAACCACAGGAAAATATTAAACCTATCCAGTCTTTTGATCCATTCTGTAGCACAGCATGACAGATTAAAAGACACAGCAAAATCTAGAAACCTGTAGCTACTGATTACTTATACTGACTAATGCGCTCTATACAAAAATACAGTCCCACCGAGAGCCCTTGTCAGAGAGCCGCTCAGATGCTGTATGTCTTCTTTAGAAAGAGCTGGCTGCATCGTGCAGGGTCTACCAGCGCATGTAATAATTCACTATATATCTAGAAGCGTGACACAGAGAAAAACACATCCTTTGTCAAGCCTATAACTTATTCCTGCAAGAAATGAAGGTGATAGAACATATACAGCACAATGTTTTACATAGCAGGCCTGAATCACCACTGATTCCTTCCGGTTTATATGTTTGAATACACTTTTGTTGAAGTTTGTTGCATATTTATATTTCTTCCTTTTCCTTAGCGGACATATGAACGACGATATTGTAATAGCAACCTGGGGGGTGGAATATTGGGGATAGCCCAAAGGAGTGGAGAAGGGCACCTCATGGCAAAATCAAACTGGACCTTTTTCGTTTGTGCTCTTAGGGCAACATGTATGAACGTTGCCGCTGACAGACCAGTTCTAAATCGCTTTAAGGCAGTGTAGAACATGCTAGAATGTATGAACCTGATCTTCTGCAGGTCATACATATTGGTCTCGTCTAGTGCCAATACGACAAGTCTGGCTCAGGCACCACCTTTAACTTGGCCTGGCTGTTCTAACTGTTCTGCGCCACAGTTTTGGCGGCAAAGAATCATAAATGTGTCTACTTCTACTAATGTGGTGCGACGCCCCCAGAACACCCCAGAATTTTGGCAAGCTAAAAAGTGTCTTTGGCGCAGTACCGAGGGTCTTATCACGCCAAAGTTTGGAATACGCTTGTTCATATATCCACAGAACTGGTCAACTATAGCTTTTTGAGGCCAGAGTTCTGTTCTGGCGCAGCCCCGTTTATACATGTCGCCTTTATAGTCCTTCCCGTTTTACTAATAGGGGGTGTTCTGTGTCAAATGTCCTTCCCCAAGCAACACTGAACTGAAAATTAGTGCTTATTGGAGGTATGGTGCTATTGTAATACTGTCTTGTTATTATTAAACTTCTATAAGTTGTTGAATAGATTTTATCTGTCATGACATGACATTTTTTAACTGCTAACTTAAAACAAAGAATTATTCCCATCTCCTAACTTTTGTTAGCCCCTTCAACGGCTTAATGCCGACGATTGGCGCCGTATTCGCGGGATTTGCTTCAATACGCCCATCCGTCGAGTCATTACGTAATCCACTTCTCTCTTGAGACTGCTAACCGTCTCCCCTCGGCAAATCGTGGCGGAAAAGTCATGCACATTATTTACGGCGCGAGCGCCGTAAACAATCATCTTGGCCGGAGGGCCCCCGCCACGCCCGGCCCGCCCGTCCCCGTATTCAGCGTTTTGCGCTCAACGGCACAAATCCGCGTGAATAAGCGTGTGAAAGGCTAGGAGACAGGAATGATCCAGCCATAGCCAATGGAGAGGTGGCTACACATACCCGGCACTCTAAATTCTCTTCTATGAAAGGACCGAATACAGCTGAACAACTGTACTTGGAACTCCGATTGAAATAAGTGGCAAGTGCTCTGCATATGTGGCCACCTCTCAGGTTAACACAAAGAACATTGGCGACCCCCTTAAGATAGATGCGGGTACCAGAAGTGGACTCAGACATTTATAGCATATCCTTAAGCAACTGAAATGGGAATACTCCTTTAACTATGGGCATAACTGTAGCAATAATAGCTGTAGCAGAATACAGCAGGGCAAGTGTGCTTGAAACTCCCATTGAAATAAGTGGCAAGGGCTTCACATATATGGCCATATCTCAGTTCTACACAAAGAACTTTGGGGCCCTGCTCAAGAGAGGTGCGGGTCCCAAAAGTGGAATCCACACCTATCACACATTTATGACGCATCCTAGAAATATGCCATAAGCATCTGAGATGCGAATACCTCTTTAGCCATGGGTGTAACTAAAGCAGTAGCAGCTGCAATGGGGTCCAGAGCTTGAGGTGGTCCTTTCAGGTGTAAGAACATTGTAACATTTTGTAGATGGTAGTTTTCTTCTACCTACAACTACTATGTGGGATTTCTGATATATAGTTACATAGTTTATAAGGCTGAAAAAAGACAGACGTCCATCCAATTCAGCCTATTGTGCTGAAGTGTTGATCCAGAGGAAGGCAAAACCCCTCATGAGGTAGAAGCCAATTGTCCTGATGCTAGGGAAAAAATTCCTTCCCGGCTCCAATCTGACAATCAGAATAAATCTCTGGATCAATGCCCCTTGTCCAGAATCCTAGTCACCATAACTTGTTTTATTATTATGCTCCAGAAATGCAGCACTACATTTATAGCTTACAAGGGTTTTCCTCACCACAATGATTAGCTTTTAACATGTAGGGAAAGGTAAATGAAGACTATTACTAAATACATTGCTTTGTTGATTTCATCTCCTCTTAGAGCACATAAGTTTTTCTGGTTATTGACCACTTCTCCCCAACTCTCCCTGCTCTCTCGTCTCTCATTTCTCCAAGTTGCTCCTGGTCACTCCCTGCTGAGCCTTATCTCTAGCACAGAAGCTTTCTGTAGTCTTGTACACTGCTTACGAACCCCCAGTACTCCTGTTAGCTGATATGCCAATCACTGTCGTAGAACCACCCACAGTCTAACCAGGAAGTATGATCCTCAAGGTGCATGCGGCTTTGTTAAACAGCATGGTGAGAAAACCCCTTTAATTATTGCTACCTGCTTGAGTTTTCTGTCATCAGGTGTCGGGTCCCTGTCTCATTTTGCTATAGGACTTTATGAATGCTAGATACACCCCTAAATTTAATGTCAGCCATTTGAACACAAAGTGAACAATAATGTTAGATCTCAACTAATCCAATGACAAGCTGAAAACTAAAGCTATGTCCTCACAGGTCAGATTTGCCAACACAAATCCTCCATGGATTATTTAATTAATCTGTGGCAGAAATGTTTAGCTTAACAATGAATTTCCTCCAATGATGTATGTGCGAGTTGATCTTCATGCAGATAGACCAAATCAATGGCTTTTCCATGAGAAATAATAAAAGACATGCTGCAGATTTTAAAACCTACAATGTGTAAATTATTTCGGAGGATATGAATGATGTATAAAATATAATATTCCCTTATATTACAATTAGAATATTATGTTAGTAATTAAATGGGTTGTCTCACCATGCTATTTCAGAGCCAAAAGCAGCTTTCATTCAGCTCTGTATTCAAAGGTCTGCTAATTACTTTGTCAAAAAAAGAAAAATGGCCAGCAACTCCGGTGGAAAATGCAAAAAAGTCGCCTTTATTCATTAAAAGCAAGTGGAGACATCACAAGCCAAAACATGGTGGCTGCAGACGCTGACGCGTTTCAGGTTTCACATAACCCTTAGTCGTAGCACAACAGCCATATGAGCAACACACATTTATATACCATGTAATAACAGAACTCACCTGTGTGAAGGGTGCTCCGATCGGCGCGTCCCCCGGCCGCGCATGCGCTGCCCCGACTTCCGGGACGCCGAGCTACAAGTGCCGTCACCCGGCCCGCCACGAAGCCACACCCACAATAGGCGGGGTCGCTGACGTAGCAGCGGAGATCAGACACCCGCAGCTCCGCCCCCAGAGCAGGAGCACGCACATAGCCCAGAACAGGAAAACGCTCCGGTCTAACATCCCACACAGGAAAAACAAGTGAGAAAAATATAAAAAGTAGAAATATTTTAAAAGACAGGAACAAAAAGGGCTACACACATATAACGGATAACGGCAGGACACAGGATGTAAAATATGCGGCAAACCCAATGATTTAATATTGAAACATTAGTTCACTACGCAAATTTAGACTCGTGGGAACGATAGTATTTGGGTGGTTTATCCAAAAAGCCTCTCGATCTTTTAGTTTATTAATTAAATTTCCTCCCCGTTTACCCAGGGTGACTCTTTCTATAGCATAAGTTTTAAAACTCTGTGTATGAGAATTGTGGGCCTCTATGAAATGACGGGACGCACCGGACAATGTACGACCAGTTGGATTTTTTATCCCATTTAGGTGTTCCAAAATCTGCACCCTGAATTTACGTGAGGTACATCCAACGTAGTTCAAGTTGCATATATCACAATGGATTATATATACAACCGACATTGTGTTACAATTGATATATTGTCTAATTGGATAGCATTTGCTACCATCTGAAAATTCACGAGTAGGAAGTACATAGTTACATGTTTTACAGGGATGGCCCCCACACTTAAAAAAAGCCCCTATTACGAAACCACATGGGTTGAGTAGAGTTGGCGAAACCAGATTACCAATAGGTCTACTAACCACCCGACATCCATCTTTAAGGATATTAGCAAGAGTGGGATCTTGTTTCAAAACTGGAAGATGTTTATAAACAAGTTTTTTAACTTTATTAAAATTTGCATTATAATCTAACACAATAGTAGGAATTTTATTTTTAGAAATAGTTTTTATACGTGATTGTAATAAATTGGCTCTTGGTATGTGTTCCACTTTGTGGAATGCACGATTTAATACCCAGTGCGGATATCCGCTCACCAATAAACGCTGGCAAATCTGATTGGACTCTTTTTGATATTCATACTCACTTGTGCAGTTGCGCTTAGCCCTAATAAGCTCTCCAACAGGAATTGATAATTTAGTATGTGCAGGATGGCTGCTGTTATAATGTAGAGTAGTATTACCTGCTATCTTCTTCCTGAAGGTGTTTGTGGAGATAAGGCAATCAGGGGAACCCTTAAGCGCCAAATCCAGAAAGGAAATTTGTTGTTCTTGGTACTCATACGTAAATGTTAAGTTTAATGGGTTGTTATTAATGTAGTCGACGAAGAGTCGCATGGCAGACACAGACCCTCGCCAAATTAATAGCAAGACATCTATGTATCTGCCATACCACTCCACGTCAGACACATATGGGTTGTCAGCGCAAAAAATGTATGAGGACTCCCACCAAGCCATCACGAGGTTAGCCAATGAGGGTGAAAATTTCGCCCCTATTGACACCCCAGTATGTTGTAGATAAAAAGCTCCATCAAAGAGAAAAAAGTTATGCTGGAAGAGAAATGACGTATCCGATTTTATATACATTTTTGTATCATTAGAATATATGCTGTAGTTATCCAGATGATAATCCAGAGCCAATAATGCTACAGGAAGAGGTATACTAGTATATAATGATACTACATCGCAACTTAAACAAAAAAATTCAGATTTCCACACTTTGTTTGACTTTTTTGCATTTTCCACCGGAGTTGCTGGCCATTTTCCTTTTTTTGACAATTGAATTGGTGCTTCCCAGAGTGCAGCCGTGCAGCCCGGATTTCTACAGGAGTGGTGAGCTGGCGTATGTGCCTTCTTTGCTTTGAATATTTGCACACCTTCCGTTTTTCTATACATATATGTATATGGATTATAAATGCCGTTTTGACATCATAATATAAGTGGAGACATCTCTTATCACCCATACTATAAGTGAACTGTTACTTTGAATATGGCCTCAGCAATGCGCTTAAATAGAGGCGACAAGGTGGCGCAAGTTTTTGACACTCAGGATTCAAGTGAGCAGCCCAGTACAGAATGGCGCAATTACCTGAGGGAACTCGAAAAAGCCCTTTGGGCCCAATAAAAGCCCCGGTTTGGTTTGGGGAACCTTAACCACTTTTAAAAAGAATACAACAAAAGAATATGGTCCCTCGGGGGTTTGCCCCTTAAAAAAGTCCCAACTTTTGCCCCTATTCGACAAAATTTAGCAAAAGTGGAAAATAAATTTTTATTGCCCTGCCTTTTTAGGGTAACTTAGCAAATTTGAAAAAATTCCGGGAAAAAAAAAAAAAAAAAGGAACTTTTTAAAACCCCCCCAGATTCAAGATCTTGAAATAAAGTTATCGGAAATTTTTCCCAAAAGTCTAATCCACTAAAATTATAATGAGAAAGTAAATAAAAAATCTAGCCCCAAAAAAACCCAACCAAATTTAATGGCCCCCCTAAACCGGATTTTTTAAAGAGAGCCCAAGCAGACTTAAAGCAGGGTTACCATATATAAAATTGGGGAACCTCTAGGGAAAATACTCCTAACACCCCCAAGGTCCCCCTTTAAAAAAAAAATCCTGGGGGGGAAGCAGGAGAGAAATGAGAAACGCAAAACTTGTGAGTTTTTAAGCTCAGACTCTTCTTTCAATATGGTGGACTCTAATGAAGAAATAGATGAGAATACATCCAAAAACAAATGGGGGGGCGGGGGGTCCGTAAAAAAAAAGCCAAAAAAAAAAACGGGCTGGGACGGGGAGGACAAAAAACACGCCCGGGAAATAAAAAGCGAATACCAAAAACCCAAAAAAAGGGAAAACTCCCAAAGAAAAAAAAGTGTTGAATTTTTTTATTTCAATCTTTAAAAAGGGGAGGAACGGGAAAATGTTCTAAAATTGGGGTTCAATTTTTGAAAAAGATAAAGCCGTTGGATCTTTTTTCTTTTTTAAAAAGTTTTAAAAATCGTTTTACGGGACTTGACTGTCCAAAAAAACATTTTTTTAAAAATAACCCAAAAAAGAAAAAAACTGATGATGTAGTGGGTAATTTTCCAATAAAAATTTTCCAAAAGGGATGTTTCAAGAACAGGTTGCAGGTTTTTGGGACCAAACAATTTTTAAACCCATTCCCTTTCCTAAACCCCCCTTTTAAATTTGGGTTTATCAAGTTTTTTCCCTGTGAAAAATCCCCCCCGTTTTACCCTTTCATTGCAAAAACCCTGATAGCATGGAATTATTCCAAACTCTAATTGAAAAGATATTAAAAAAGTTGAGCCAGGATGTTAGAAAAGGGTTCTAATCTTTCAAAAAAACCCCCAAGTGGACAAGAAAAGTGGAGTTTTCAGGGCATGAAAAAATTTTTGGTTTTTAAAAAAGGGTTTGGACGGGGAGGGGGGAACAGTGGGGGGTGATGAATAAGAATGATTTTTGCAACAACTGACGAAATTTGGGTGTTCAGACACCATACTTTAAAAAAAATTTGGGTCAAAAATCCCCCAACATCCTTTTTTTCAAAAATAAGATTTTTTGGGGGAAAGAAAAAGGGAAGGCCTTCAGGTCTTGTTTTGGAAAAGAGTCAGATTTTTTTTTTGGATTCTGACCCAAAATGTTCCCCTCTTTTTATGGTTTGGGCCCAAGGTACAAAAAACGGGTTTGGCCGCCCCCCAAAGCCCCAATAGTTAAAGGGGTAAATTCCCTTTTTAAAAAGGAATTTTTGTCAATGGCTGGAAAACACAACCCCAACCTTTATTTACCGATTTAACCGATTTTTATTGTTTTAAAGTTGTTCTGGCTATTTTTTCAAAAAAAAAGTGGGGAAAAAATCTAAAATTTTTTTTTGGAAAAGGTTCAAATTTAGTATCATTATTTACTAGTATCCCTTTTCCTGTAGTTTTATTGGCTTGGATTTCATTGGAAAAATACAGCATATATTTTTAATGATACAAAAAGGGTATATAAATTGGGGATACTTTCATTTCTTTTCCCAAAGCTTTAAACTTTTTTCTTTTTGATGGACTTTTTATCTAACAAAAACTGGGGTGCCCAAGGGGGGCAAAATTTTTTCCCCCTTTTGGGCAAAACCCTCGTGATGGTTTGGGTGGGAGTCCTCAAAAAAATTTTTGCTCTGAAAACCCCGTATTTTGCCCTGACGTGGGGTGGTTTTGGCAAAATACATAAAAGTCTTCCCCTTTTAAATTTTTGGCGAGGGCCCTGTGTCTGCCATGCCCCCTTTGTGGGACTACTTTAAATTTAAAACAACCCTTTAAAAACTTAACATTTACGTTTGGGGTACCCCCAAAGAACAACAAATTTCCTTTCTGGATTTGGCGCAAAAGGGTTCCCCAGGATTCCCTTTATTCCCCAAAAAAAACCCCCTTCGGGAAGAAAATTTAGCAGGTAATACTACTCTACATTTTTAAACAGCACCCACCCTGCACATACTAAATTTATCAAATTCCTTTTTGGAGGGGTTATTAGGGCTAAGCCCCAACTGCACAAGTGAGGGGTGAATATCAAAAAAAGTCAAATCAGATTTGCCACCCGGTTTTTGGTAAGGAGGATTTTCCGCCTGGGTATTAAATCGTGCATTTTCAAAAGTGGGGAAAACCTACCAAGAGGCCCCAAACTATTACAATCCCGTTTTTAAAAAAATAAATTTCTAAAAATTTGAAATTTCCCCCTATTGTGTTTAGTTTTTAATGCAAAAATTTTTAAACAAGTCAAAAAACCCTATTTTAAAAAAAATCTTCCAGTTTTGAAACAAGAAACCCCCCTTGCAATTTTCCTTAAAGAAAGGGGTGTCCCGGGTTTGGGTTTGTGCCTATTGGTAATTTGGGTTTTGGCCAACTCTACTCAAAACCCCTGTGGTTTTTTAAAAGGGGCTTTTTTTTTAAATGGGGGGGGGCCATCCCTGTTTAAAACATTTCAATATGGGCGTCCAAAACCCCGAAATTTTTAGAATTTTTAGCCCCAAATGCTAAACCAAAATTAAAACAATATATCAAATTTCAACACAAGGGCGGTTGAAAAAAGTTTCCCTTTTGTTTTATGCAAATTGAACTAAAAGTTGGATGTACCTCACGTAAATTTTAGGGTGCGGGGTTTTTTGGGAAAAACCTAAAAGGGATTTAAAAAATCCGACTGGTTTGAACCTTTTTTCCGGTGCGTCCTGGGCATTTTTATAAGGCCCCCCAATTCTCCCTTTCACAGAGTTTTAAAACTTATGTATAGAAAGAGTCACCCTGGGGTAAACGGGGAGGAAAATTTTTAAATTAACTAAACGAAAGATCGAGAGGCTTTTTTGGGTATACCACCTAAATACTATCGTTTCCCAAAGGGGCCCAAATTTGCGTAGTGAGAAATAAAGTTTTTATTATTAAATCATTGGGGGTTTGGGCCCCAAAATTTTACATCATGGGTCCCCGCCGTTAATTTATTTTTTATGTTTTTTAGCCCCTTTTTTTTTCCCGTCTTTTAAAAAAAAGTCTTACTTTTTATATTTTTTACTTGTTTTTTTTTCCCGTGGGGATGTTAGACCCCGGGGGCGTTTTCCGTTTCTGGGGTTGTGCGTGCCCCCTTTTTCCTTCCCGGGGGCGGAGCTTTCGGGTGTCCCGATCCGCTGCCAACTTTAGGGACCCCGTTTTTTTGGGTGTGGGGGGTTTTGTGGCGGGCCGGGGGGACGGCCCTTGTAAACGGGTCCCCGGAAGGGCGGGGCAAACGCCCTGCGCGGCCGGGGGGAAAGCGCTGATCGGAGCAACCCCTTTACACAGGTGAGTTTTTGTTAAATTTTTTGGGGATATAAATGTGTGTTTCTCAAAAGGCTGTTTTTTTCTAAAGACTAAGGGTTATGGAAACCCGGGAAAAGGTCAGCGTTGCAGCCACCCTTTGTTTTTTGGGCTTGGATGTTTCCCTACTTGCTTTTTATGAATAAAAAAGGGGACCTTTTTTTGGGATTTTCCCCCCGGGGGTTCTTGGGCCCTTTTTCTTTGTTTTTGGACAAATTTTTTTTGGGGGCTTCCCCCCGAGTGCAGCCCTTTAGCCCCCATTTCTACAGGAGTGGGGGAGCTGGCGTATGTGCCTTCTTTGGGTTTGGGAAAATTTCCCAATTACCTGACATGAGAGCAGGAGAATTTTTTTTTAAACTAAAAGTCCAAGAGAAGCTTTAGGATAATGTAAACAAAAGGTTAAATTAAATTCCCTTTTTTAGATTAAAATAACCCCTTTAAAACCCCCCCAAACAGTCCTTTTATTGTGTCATATCCCTGCCCATCAGATAAGAGAAAAAGGAAGGGGGAGACCGGTCAGTAACCCCAAGAAACCCCAATTTTTCCCCCCAGAGCCGGAAAAAAACACTTATTCCTCAAAAAAGGGAAAAAAAATCAAAGCAATATATTTTTTAAAACAATTTCATTTTAAATGTTCCCAACATTTTAAAAGCTATCTTTGTTAGTGGGGGCAACCTTTTTTTAAATCCTGAAAAAGGTTCGGGACAGGTTTTTTGGGGAAATTTTTTCCAATGTTCAAAAAAACAAGCTTTCCTTCACGAGCCCTTTACATAACCCCTTTCAAAACCAAAGAAAAAAAGGATTGTACATTTAAACCAAATTCCATCGTTTGAGTGAGGGGAAAAAAACCCCACCCTTATAGTTTAAAACAGGGGAGGATGCAAATTCTCAACAGGATTTTTTGACTGCAAAACCCAAAATGAAGAAAAGAAGCCAACACTCCCAATAAAACCCTTTTTTAAAGTGCAAATAAATGTATTAAACAGTAAACAGCGGGCAGCAACCTTTTCAAAAGGTTTTACAGAGCGACGTGGAAGGAAAGGGTCCTTTTGAGGGTGATATTTTTGCTTTTACCCCCAAGGGTGGAAAAATTAACTCTGCACAGGGGAAGGGTTTTTGCTTCCGTTTTTTTTTCCATCAGATTGTAGATGAATACATAAGACACCTGACCACATTGAGAAATTTAAAACACCTTCCAATTTGGGGAAAAAGCATCTTCTCTTTATGGATATGTTGTTTAATGTTTAAATTAAATTTTTAGTTTGGGAAGAAAGTGTTTGGTGTCCTAATAAAATAGTATACATTAGTCAAGATTTTTAAAAAATGGGCTCTAAAGGAAAACAAATTTTGATTTTTTTTTTTCGCTTTCCGGGTCCAGAGGGTTCTTTTTTTGAAAGCTTTCAATCTGATTTTCTTTAGGAGTTTGGGGGTTTTAAAGTAATGGTTTTATTACCAAAACCAGTTTCAAAAATTTTTCCACAAATATTTAAATTTTCCGAAAAATTCTTTTTGAACCTACTTTCCCTAGACATGTTTTTGTAGGTTTTTCCCGCCCCCCTTTCCTGTTTTTAATTCTTAGTCTTTGAAATGGAAGGATTTATTGTACTATAGGTGGGAAGAGGCGAATTTTTAAATTTTGTTTTGGACCAATAAATGGTTTTCCCAACCGACTGTGATAAAAATAGAGTACTTTTCCCTGCCTCGGTAAAACCCCACAAATACTTCCTTTTTCTGAAAATCGATTTAAAAAAGGGAAAACTATTTAAAACCCCTACTTAATTTTCTAGTTAGCTGTAGTAGTTGGGGGATACTTTTATTACACTATTTTTATACTGAATTTTACCTATTTTTGAGGGGGGAAATCTCTCCTTAGGGAGAGCCACAAATAAATTGGTTTGGGTGTGAGGATTTACCCCTCCTTTTCAGGGAAACCTCAAAAGGGGCTTTTTTTGCATTTAAAAAAGGGGTTATGGAAAAAAGAGCTAAAGGGCTTCTTTACTGTTTTTTTGCAAAAACCCGACCGAAATCGCTTTACCCCCTTTTTCCCCCATTTTTCCCCTTTTTTAGGGTTAAAAGGGGGTTTTCTCCTACAATGGGGATTGGGTTTTAATTAAAAGAAACTTTTAAAAAACGAAACAGCTTTTGGGAAAAATATGTTCATTACAAAAGTTCCTTTCTGAAATTTTAGTTTTTGCCCTGTTAGTATTTAAAACCCAGCTTTTTCCCCGGTTTTCTATAGTTAGCCCCCCCTGTTGATCCTTTCTTACTGGCGTCAAAGGTCTTGGGAAGGGCCATCACCTTTGAAGACAGGTCTGGGGGCAGAGAGCCCCCCACGGGACAGAATTTTTTCTGGAGGGGGAGGAAAGGGCTCTTTGGGATCCCGTGCCATTACTGCCCTGGAATTTAACCCCGTGTGGGGCCCCGCTTTTCCCCCCTGGCTCTCCCAAAACAGATGGATGGGGGGGGAAAAAGCAGTGAAACCCCGTTTTGTTACTAAAAAAAAAATCATTTATTTTGTCTTTTGGGGAAATTTTGGGCTATACTAAACTAGAAAGGGAAAATCAGGGGGAAAGTGAATAAAATTTATGTTCTCCCAATATTAGTGAGACCAAACCCTGAATTTAGTAAAAAGCCCTTGTTGTTTGCGGAGATGTGGAGACTTGTAAACTAAGCAAGGGGGGGATAGGGGGAAAAATGTATCCTCTCCTGCTCTATTAAACACAAACCCCTTCACAATTTCCCCTTCCCACACTCATAGTTTAGCCCCTTTCCCGCAACAGACCCAAAGGGAGGGCCCCAACCCCAAAGGGGGAACTTTGAGAGCAAACCCCCCCCTCCCCTTAAACCCCCCCCAATTTGAAGTTACGTAACTTGGGCCCGTGTGCTGATGGGAGGGGGGAGAGGGGCAGAAGAGACAGAAAGCTAGCACGCCCCTCAGTTCAACCCTTTCCAGGGACACTGACAGGCTGAAAGCTCGGGAAAAAGAGACCCAATCCTTTTAAGGTTTTAGTTGCCCCTTTTTTATGTTTATAGGGCCCTTATTTTGTGCCCTTTTTATTTTAGACAAAGTCCCAAAAACAGCAAAAAACTGAAATGTTCAGTTTAGGCAAAACCCGAAATTTTGGAAATTTTTTTTACGAAAAATGGCAAAAAAAATTCAAACCAAAAACCCTAAAAACCTTGGTTTGGCTAAAAATGGAAAACAGCACACACTTAATTTTGTTTTGTTAACCCTTTTAAAAAACTTCCCAAAACCACCCTATGTCCCCTTAAAACCCCAAATTTTGGATTAAGGGATATAGCTTTGGGTTTTTTTGGGTTTGGGGGGTTTTAAAAAATTTTTTTTTCACAAAAATTTTTTAAAAAAATTTTTCCACTGTCAACCCACCTTTTAAACCCCGTGCTGCCATTTGGGCCTTTCTTCTGCCCAATTTTAACTGTAACTAAACTTGGGGGAACCCCTGAGTTTTTTCTTTTTTTTCCCCTTTGACACCATTTCAGTTTTGTATGGTTTTGCCCAGCTGGTGAACAGCAAAACTGTCCATTGCAACCAGTAACCACACACATCAGCCTTTACCTCTTCTTGTTCAGCCACTCTGTAGTTTAAGATAATTGCTACATATTATATTTATTGACCACTAGCGTTGTGCTTCGGATTCAGGTCAAAGTAAAAAATTTGCCCCAAAAAAATTCCCAAAAACTTCAGGTTTTTGGGGCCACCTGAAATTTTTATTTTTTCTAAAAAATTGCCATAAAAAAATTTTAAAACCCCAATCCAAAAAAAAGGGTTGCTTAAGAGGGTTTGCTTATTGGGATCAACATTAAATCCTGTTTGGCGGGTCTAACTTCCAGTTCAACATGCTTCCGTCATCACTTCCTGTTACTTCAATATCAAAAGGGTTTTATGTTAAAATGTTTTCCCGGGTGATGTTGGAACGGAAGCTTTGGCCCGTAAAAGAAGTGTTAGCCCTCAAAGATTTTAAAAAATTAAAAATTTGGGGAAATTACTTAAAAGGGGGTTTTTTCATTTCTTTTAAAAGGTCTTTTAAAAATAACCCGGGAAGTGAAAACAAAAGGGCCAAAATTTTGGGTAAGGGGTGTCATTAGGCAAAGCTTTCCCTTTTATTTCACATGTATTCCTTTTTTCTTTTGTTTTTTGGGTTTACAAATGATAAACCCAGTCCTTGGTCCGGGAAACCCTCCCGGGCCCCCCCTCCTTGGCCCTTTCAACCCATCTTAGGGGCTCCTTTTCAAATTTTGTAAAGCCCCCCCCGGTTGTATTCCCCCGGAGCTGGTCTTCCCCACTCAGGGGTAAGGGGGCTTTTAAAATTTTCCACTTAAAACAGGCAGAAAAACAGAATTACATAAAGGGTTTAACAATCAGGAAATTTCCAATTGTGTCGATCCCTGTCGACTCAGTTGGGGCCGTAGACCATCTCCACACCCAGCAGAAAAAAACGCAACAGATTCTCAATGAGAAAAATAACTGTTTTGCCGGTGCCTAACTCTCCTGCATAGAAGCGAGATTGGCCGTTCATGGCTCTCCATTAGAGGAGAAGATTCATTGGCATTTAGAATGAATGCAGCTGTGGTATGTATCGCTCTTACAAAAAAAGAAGAAAGAAGAATCAGCCGAACAAAAGGAACCCGATAATCCCCTTTAACAAAAATCCCCAAATTTTACACCAATCTAGAGTTATGGATAGGGATGGGACATCCCAATCCTGAATTTTTTTCATAAGTTCAGTCAAAAATATTGATCATTTCCCCCTCCACTCTTACTGTACTTGGCCTCTTTCAATCCTACTTTGATTAACTGTTTAAGCACGAGTTTGCTTTCCCCTTTAGCAATCTTTCAGACTTGTGTGGTTTTTACCTGGCTAGTTAACAGCAAAACTGTCCATTGTGACCAGTATCCAGACACTTCAGCCTTTAGCTTCCCTAGTTGACTTTAATGGGAGTTATACATACAGCCAAATAAGTGCACTTGGCTGTAGATGCAACCCAAAGAGAAAATGAAGGAGTTGCATCTCTATTGATGGGCAGTTGTGGGGAAGGGGGGTTGTTTGGGGGAAAAAGGGAAAATCCTTTTTCTCAGACGGTGCGGCTTAGATGTGGATGTGCCATAAATGTCTGAGTTTAGAATGCCCTTTGAACTTCTTGTTAAAGTACTGAGGACAACAGAGTACTAAGGGCCACATGTATGAAAACTGTCTAGGTTTAAAATTCACTTTATTGCCCATAGCAACCAATCGCCCCTTTCATTTTTCCAGAGCTCTGTATGAAATAAAAGGGGTGCTATGATTGGTTGTTATGGGCAACAAATAGAGTTTTAGACCTACAGAGTTTTCACACATGTTGCCCTACGTCTCTAAATAAAGTCCTTAAATAGGGGTGATATAGGTGAAATAGAGGTTCTTTCTATGTGGATCTAAAAACCAGGTTCCATGCTGTGACATTTGATGATAAGCAGCGATTCATGATAAGCTGGATTCACTATGTGGTTGCTCCGGCTGTATCACTATGCTATAAGTTTTCTTTAAGTCTCGGATAATCAATCTCTGCTTGGATTCTTACTGTTCTGTGTGTATTATGATATTATGTTCAATGTAAATGTGCAGCTTAAGTGTATTTATAGGAAAGGGCAATGTGTACTGAAATGCTATCAGAGTCATTTATCATGCCCCCTTTAGAATATTATATTATTGAGGTTCTGCAGAACACGGCAGTTCTATAAATTATTTAGCATTTACTTCCACATCAGGAAAAACAGTCGTTTCTTATGCCTAATTTGGTTTAGAGTAAAAAAAAAAACATATTACTGTTTACATATATTTTGAGCCAGCGGTACTGTTTCCAAATAATTACATCTCTTGAATGGATTGCAAAATGCTGATGTATCAAAAGATATACAAAGAAGAATTATATATTCAGGGATACAGCTGCACCTGAACTTAATCATATCCCTGACCCTTCAGGCCACAATTTAAATGAGTAGATCTTATTCTAGAACACATTATATGCTTTGATGTTTAGATGAAGCTTTACTTTATAACAAATATTTTAGAAAATTTAATTTTTAGCAATTTCCTAATAGGATGTTGTTATCCAACCTTGCCCTTTTCAAAATGGAACAGTTCTGTTCACTTTCCGAAAAGTCTATTTTCCTACAGTGTCACCAAAAAACAGGTAAAACATTATATCAAAAACTCAACATCATTTCTAATTGTTTGTATTTTTTCTTTTGGGGAATCTGTGCAAAAACCAAATACTGTATAATATAAGAAAGTTTGGAACTCTGATGCAGACATGGCCGTAGAGTTTTTTTGCCTTCTGGGCGCCCATTTCCCCCCAACAAAGCGGTGTTGTTTAAAGGGACCGGTCGCCGGGATGGTTCTTCCCCTTCACCCATTGTCCAGGAGGGAGTTAATGCCTAAAAAGAAACCTGGCCCTCATCTAAAAAATGCCACCCCTACAAAGGTGAAGCTGAGATAGAGAGCCCCCTCTGCCCCACTTTAGTTACACTACTGGTCACAAAAGTCTAAATCCTCCTAACAGCTTTAATGTTAAATAATAAGTTTTTGATAAAAGATTTAAAAAGGAGAACCTTCAAGTGGTTTATGTCCCTTTATCTGAGAGCAAAATGTGATAGCGGAGAGAACCTGAGCTCTGTGATGTATAGGTTTATATGATTTTTGGGACGGATTTTGAGTAAAAAGCGAAGACAATCCTGATAGATCCCTTAAAGAAATAAAAGTTTGCAAAACCCTCTAAAACAACGTGATTGACAGTTTGTTTGGACTTTCATATTCTCTTTTAGGATTTCTAACCTTTAACTCAGAATTCCTGCTTCAAATTACATTAATCTATATGTTTTAAGGCTCACTTTTGCCTCTTGAGAAAGCTAGGCGGCGAAACGTACGTCGAGGCTGTTTGTGGCAGGTCGCATGTCTCTTATTCCTGGGAAATTACTTTTTTTTTGTAATTTATTTTCCTATTTAAATTTTTTTTTCTGCAGTGCTCTGGGGTGTAATTCATGTCATTTGATATTTTACTATTGTATTTATACTTGATGCATTGGGGGTTGGCTTATTTCGTTTTTTTTTCCCCCAGTTTTTTAAAAGTACTTACGTCCTGCTTTTTTGTCTGGTATGACTTTTGCTTATATCCTGCCCTCAGAAAGGGTAGCATAAACGTTCCAAAAGTTTGTTTAAAAGTGTTGTGGTTTTAACACTTTACTTGACCTTGTTAGAGCATATAGCAAGATTGCGCATACACATCCATCAATAGGGCAAAGCCCATTGCACGCATCAACAGAATGATTTGTGCAGGTGGGCATGCCAACAGTGAGTCCAGCAGAACGTAGGCTATTGTCATCCACCGGGTACTAGCGCACATGGCATAGGAAAACAACGTTTTGGGTTTTTTAAAATGACAGAACATGGTTCCACTAGCATCAGGAAAACCTTTTGATCTTTTTGTATGTTTACTGTTATTTTTTTTTTTTGCATTATATTAGTATGATCTTTTATTATTTAATATTACCTTGCTTGTACAAAAGATTATGAAAATTTAAAAAATTGAACACAGATTTGTGGGCTATTTAGATTAAAGAGCAAATCAAAAACTGAACCCCGGGGGTGACGAGTAACAATAAAAAAAATGGTTTTTTTTAAAATGAAAAATGTTTCCCTTGTAGGAATTGGTTTCTCATTTTGACCATTATTTATGAAAGATGTTGGAGCGGGTAAAAACCCAGAGAATGTTTAAGGGTACAACAGAAGGAGAAGATTCCAAGAATCATCAAATCTAAGGTTTCTTTAGGACATTAAATCTAAACAATAGTAAATTTTAAATTGAAATGACTATGAAGAATTTTAAAAAAATGGGAAAAACTGATCAAGGAAAAATTAAAGGGTTTGTTGTTTTTTTAAAAATTTAAAATTTAAGCATTGGTGCTAAATTAAAAAAAAAAAAAGCTATATTACTTCCCCCAAAGACCTTTTTCACCGACCTTTTCCTGGTCTTCATTTGCTTTCTGTCTTTTTCCCTGAGAAGATTTCACGCTGCGCCCCTGATTGGCTAAAGCTTACTACAACTTTATTACATCTCTTTGGGAAAAGGAACAGCTTGAATGGTGATGTGGAAAACACTGATCATTGAGCCAATCAGAAAACTGCAGGGGGTGAGTCAATTGGAAGACAAAAAGTAAATGAACCGGGGGGAGGAAAAATGAAGTGAAGGGTTTTTTTGTTTTTTTTTTTTTTAAATTTTGGATAAAAAACCCCCCCTTTAAAACCCCAGGAAAGGAAAAAACTTTCAAAACCCCCAATTATCCCACACATAATACTATGCCATTTGAGAGGGGGGTTTTTTTTCCACAGTTCTTAATTTTTTGCTAAGGGGGGGGGGGGGGGGGGGGGGGGGGGATTTTGGGGGTTTTTGGGCGTTTTTGGGGGGCGGTGGGGGGTTTTGATGTGCTTTGAGGGGTTTTGCCCAAAATTAAAGGGGGAAAAACCCTTTTGTTGGAAGGAAAAAGTGGCCGGGGTGGGGGGGGGGGGAAAAAAGGGTTTTGGGCAAGCCCAACGAATTTTGGCCCCGGGGGCCCCCAAAAAAATAAACCCCTTCGGGTTTTTTAAAAAAAAAATTTTTGGGGTGGGTGGGGGGGGGGGTTTGGGGGAGGGGGGGGGGCCCCTTTTTAAGGTTTTTTGCCCCAAAAATGGGGGTTTTTTTTTTCCCCAATTTAAGGATAAAGGGGTTTTTTTTATTCCCGGGCAAATGAACCTGGGGGCCCCATAAATTTTGGGGGTGGGGCAATGCCCTTTCCCCGGAAAAGTCCCTGTGCGGAAATTTCAAAACAAAAAATATAAAATTTTTTTTCCCACCCTTCAAAAAAAAAACAAATTTTGGAAAAAAAATTTAAAAAAAAATTTAAAAAAAAATTTAAAAAAAATTTTTTTACATTTTAAAAATTTTTAATTTTTTATTTAAAATTTTTTTTTTAAAAAAAATAATTTTCTAAAATTGATATTTTTAAAATTTGAAACATACCTTCCCCTTTTGGGGGGCCTTTGGAATTCAAATTTCCCCAAGGCGTGATTACAAAAATTTCCCAAAAAAATAAAAAAAAAATTTTTACACCCAAAAAAAAAACTTTTGTGAATTTTAAAAAATAATTAAAAAAAATTTACCCATACCCAATATTAAAAAAAAAGAAAATAAAATTTTTAAAAATTTAAAAAAAAATTTTTTTTTAAATTTTTTTAAAAAATTTAAAAAAATTTAAAAGAAAACAACCAAAACAAATTTTTTTTTTTAGAGAAGTTTAGAATCCTAAACATCAATTTAAAAAAAGTTTTTTTTACTTTTATAAAGCCCCGGGCAAAAAGTGGTTGAAATTTTCAAGGATAAATTATTTTAAATAAAAAAAATGTAATTTGTTTTCTTTTTTTTTTCCCCTAAGAATTAAAATTTTTTTTTTTTTTAAATTATTTAATTAAAAAATTTCTTTTTTTTTTTTTAATTTTTTTTTTAAAAAATTTAAAAAATCTTTTTTTAATTTATTTTAAGTTAAAATTTTTTTCATTTTAAATCCCTTTGTGGTAAATTTTCCCTTTTTTTTTCTTTTTGGAACAATTTTTTTTAAAAAGTGTTTTCTTTTTTAAAATAAATAAAAATATTTGTTTAATTAAAAATTTAAAATATTTTTTTTTTTTTCGTGGATTTTTTTAAGGAAAACAATTAGGCCCCGGGAATTTTGGGGGAAATTTTCAAAAAATACGTAGTTTTATTTTAAAAGTTTTTTAATCCCCTTTTTTTTCTACCTCTGTTTTTTTTTAAAACCATAAAAATAAATTCCAAAAACCCAAAAAAAGGGGGTTTTTTTGATTTTGTATTGGAAAATTTTTTTTTTTAAAAACTTTGCAATAAATTTTAAAATTTTTTTATTTATTTTTTTAAAATTTTTTTATTTTTTTTTAAAACCAATTGTTCACGAAAAAATTCTTTTAATCGAAATTTTTGGTTTAGGAACTTATGGGTAATAAAAAATTTAAACCCATACAAAAAATTTTTATTATACATTTAAATTAAAAGGGGGGTTTTTAAAACTGGTTGTGCCCCCAAATTTTTTAAATGCCCCTTGGTTTTTTGCAAACATTCTTTGGTTTAAAAAAAACAAAAAATACCCGGGGGGGGGTTAAAAAATGCCCAAAAAAACCTTTGAATAAAATTTAAAATGGTTTGTGGGGGAAATTTTTAAGGGCCCAAATTTTAAAAATAAAAAAAAAAAAGTTTTTTTTAAACAGATAAAAATTTTAAAATTGGGGTTTAAACCTTTTTCTTGTTTTTTTGGGGGGTGATTTAAATTTTTAAAAAAAAATTTTAAAAATTTGGCCAAAAGTCTAGCAATTAATTAAATGTAATTAACTTTGTTTTGCTGAAATTTGCATTGCATTATTCAGCCTGAGGGAAAAACCTGAAAGATGACCGAAGCTGAATGTAATAGACTAGCCGTCCATGGAGGTGGGAGATGTCCTATAATATGTAAGTAAATGCCAAGTGGGGCACATTGTTCACGCTTATGCACAACAACAAGCTTGTGCCATAATGAATTACCCTCCACATTCACACAATTATTAACAATCACACCTTTTGTCACAGGAGAAAGGGCCTTGAAGCGGATCACTTTGTGGGGTAGTGGAGCTATTCATTTTTTTGGTGTGATGAAAACAGTGAATGGGCAGAGAGGTCTATTTCAGGATAAACTGCTTCAGTTGAGGTGAATGGGAAAAGACATGCAGCACCTGTTCAATTTCCTCCAATCACATACTTGGCGAAAGGATAGTTAATAATGGTGGAGAATTTTAGTTGACACAAACTGGTATTGTGGGGGCACTCTGACTTATAAATAATCACATTGATGGTTCTATCATTGGAAAGGGACAAGCTGTAAATCATGCAATTTTTAAGATAAGTTGCTTTAGCTTTTCAAACAAATATGGGACATATCAATCACCAGAGACTTCCTGTCCCTTCATTGGCCTGATTGGTTGGGCTCCCAAAGGCTAGACCCCACCAATCAAATATTGATAGACTACTATAAAGATAGGCCATCAGTAAGAAAATAACTGTAAAACACTGAATTCAGTATGGCTGCCTCAAAGTCTAGGGCACATTTATTATGGCAATTACATGCATTACACCACATTTATTACGTTTTTAGACACTTCTGTGCCTCGTCTGACAAAAGAGGCTTGAGCTCAAAAAAAGGGGATTGCTTCACAGAATGGGGGCATGGGTGAACCTGCGATGGCATGCACTAAAATAGTCACCAAATATTTTCCACAATAAGTGGAATAAATGAGGCCAACTAGAAGGTGTCAACTTAGACTGGAAAATCTATGCATGCGCCACATTTATCAACTGTCTAGTCTAAGATTACACTTTCTAAGTATTATTATTAATAAATCTGCTCCACTATTCTCACAGCAACATTTTTCCAAGTAAAAATGCAGCCATACTGTTGACTTAGTATGATGATGTATTTTTTTTACTTTTGAATGACTTTAAAGCATGTGGATTAGCCCCATTTAATGGGGCTAATCCAAGTCATAGTCACTGGATGCACTTTTTATGCAAAATACATACAGAAAATGCATTACTATGTTATGTTTCTTATTTTTTTCCTGATGCAGATTTCGAATCTATGACAGAAAAAAATCACGTCACAGGGCACTAGTGTATTAGATGTTTTTTTGTAGTGTATTCTCATGCTGAACACATTAAAAACATCATGTGAGCATAGCCTAAACCTACATGTGTGAGCTTATGTACATTATTGAAGATTTTATTCAATATTAGATTGTCTACTGTTGATCATATGGCAGTATGGGAATTAGCTCAAATGGAGGCAGTCCTTTAACGTGCAACACTTCAGGATTTATTGGCATCGGTCAGATAATCCAGAAGAAATAAACAGCAGAGCTTGCTTCAGCCAAAGCAAACATAAATCACAGTCCATGTTATCGGTCACAATACTGTACGCCGGTTCCCAGGGTTAAAAAGAACCATGTGCAGGTCTCTGCAGTGCTTCCAGGGTTATCCAGGCCCAGCTCTGGCTCCCACACGATTGCTCAACCCACTGAGCAGTTTAGACAGGAAGGGAACCACACACCCCTTTTCACCTGAGCCTGCTGGCCTTATATAGGGCTGGTAAGCCCTGGACTGGAATGTGGGAGCAGTCCATCCCACCCAAATTCTTCAAGGACTGCCCCAAATAAAGCCCGACCCGGATCACAGCATTACTGCCATACGACGAGTGGTGCCATGGTCTGCATATTGGGCTGCAGGCGTGCTTGTACTGCCAGCCAGGACTCTCCATGGTCCTGCTCCTCTGTGCTCCCCTGTCGGCTGGTACGCATGTTGCCTGATGCATGCCTGATGCATTCAAGGGTGCTAGCACTAAGTTAGGCTTAAGGCTTTTAGGGTGTTTTAGGGGTTAAGTTATCTTACAGCATCATGGTGCACCCTCCACAACATCACTTTCATTGCTGACTTGACTTCCAGTTTCTCTAGCTTACCCATATTTTGTGGAAACCAGAAATGACATTGGATGTGACGTTGGATGTTGTGCGTCATTTCTGATATCACTTCCTGTTCTTAAAAAGTAACTTGGGTAAACTGGAAGTGATGTTGTACCAGAAGTAATAACACCTGTGATGATAAAAAGTAAATTATCCCATCAAAACCCCTATTCTTAATCCTAAACTTAAACTTAATTTAGGATTAGCATTAGGGGGACTTTCACAAAAATTCTACATGGGCCTACCCGAATAGAATCAATTTGATTCAGGTAGAATTTGACATCTACTTCACATTAGACCCTGCCCAATATCTGTAAGGCTATGTCTACACTGCATAGCTTTACGATTGTATTTTGTCGCTTTTAGGATTTTTAAAGCGACAAAAATACAATCGTTCCTGCAGCCGCATAGACTACAATAGAAAAGATGAACTGTAGTCTCAATAGCTTGTCGTTTCCACGATCGTCTTCTGGTACTGGCGTATTATACAACACATTGCTTAATACGCTGGTGCTTTTAGTTTTCTTGGCGTCTTCTCATATGATACAATTGCATGGGCAACATAAAAAAAATGAGAAGCGACCATGGTTTTTGCTCAAAACTTGAAAAAAACACGGTCCTGCATCGTAAAAAAAAAAAAACGCCACTTTCAGCCGCTTTTTCTCCGATGCAGTGTAGACATAGCCTAAGACTTATCGGTTACCTGACACATGTAAGGTGTCAGCACTATCTGCACTGTGTTTTCTACTCTTCCGTTAACAGCCTATGGAGTATTGACCACCGCCCTGCCCTAACTCTTCAAACACTGGCCGTTCATGGTCAAATTGGTTTGGGTTTTGTCATTAAAACACCTCATCATTTAGCGCATAAATCATCTATTATGCTTTCTTCACACAGTTGTTTGTTCTATAGTTTTACGTAATAAAAAAAATGCATCTAAAAACACCTTAGTTACATTATAATATGTATCAGGCTTTTCTGTAATGTATTCTGTAAAAAATATATTTTTTGTTAAATTATATGTTTTAGATTTAGTAATTTCATGACTGGGGATATGAAAAAAATCCTGAAAATGTGAAACAGAAAATGAAACACACATTGAAATTTTTTTTTTTTTTTTTTTGTAGTAGCAAAATACCAGTCGAGGTCAATGGGACTGCCTGAATGTACTCTATGATAAGGGCATGCTACATTTTAATAAAACAGCATAAGCCTAAATAACACACCCAAAGTGAAGAAAAATGGCACAAATATTCCATTGTTCATGGTAGAGCATTTTATATTTTCCTACTAACTTTCAGCAAACAACTGGCTGCAGTAGCAAGACAATGTTGGAAAATGCAACCATAAATGCTGTATATAAAGCCACCCATACTATGATATTACATGTAAAGCGCTCTAAATCTAAGTGGAAGAATACAACATCCACAAATTACCGCTTGTTGTCAGCAGAATTTATTAGAGTATTCCTTATACTCATATATCCTCACCCAGTGCAGGGAAAAAAGAAGGATACAGCTGTAATATCCTAAACCTGCCATCCTTAAACCAGCAGATAAATGAGTTCTTAGATTTTCTTCCATAATAAGGCAGAATTGCTGGAAAGCACATTGCAGGGAATTTACTACCAGAATGACACTAATCTGTAATGTAGAAAAGGCACAAATTTTGGTGCAAGGGAATGTGTGATTTTCTTCATATTGTGCTTCTCATCACTAAAAAAAAGTGGCAATTTTTTAGCAGGAGGGGGTATGACCTTGCAAGGACCAACAGATTTTCCATAACTAGTACCAGAATTTAGATTTTGCAAATACAAAGATTTGCATTTCTGACCACAGACAACCAAATTATGTTACGTGGGCATTGCAGTCTACGAATGAACGGTCATGTAGTCTCTCTTATACCAATTATGGTCCAGCAGTGAGATTTCATGCTAGTCCCTGCTCCCTTCCTCATGGCTTCATGGCACCTGGGTGCAAACTTTCCCACCACTATGGGCGACATATATACAGAATATGGGACTGCGCCAGAAGTATAGCGTCTTTTCAGACCAAAAACTGGTGCAGCCCTGTTCGCTATATATTTTTAATCAGGCGCACTCCAAAATTAGGTGCGTTATAAAGCGCCCGCGGCACTTTGTAATGCGCCTGAGATCGGGGTGTTGTGGAGGCGTGTCGCACTACAACCGTACAAAGCTACACATTTATGAATTTTGAACAGCAAATCCAGGCACATTACTGCTGGAACACTATAAAAGTGGTTTACCTGAGCCAGAAGTGTAGGTTAGTAACTAGAAAGCGCTAAATTTATGACCTGCAGTAGAACAGGTTCATTGATTCAGGCACATTCTATGCTACAAGTATGTGCTAAGAAAATGGCGCCTGGGCACGAAAAATCATACATGTCACCCTATGTGTCCAAACCTGTAACTCCACTTAACTACATGGACTACAAGGTGACATTTGATTCCCCACAATTCACAACGGAACGATGTAAGTCGAGGACTGCATTTCTATATCTGGCAGTGTGCAGATATGAGTCAGGCAACCTTCAGGATAGTCTACAAAATGGGGATCCTCCCAACCCGCATCAAACGTCAATCCAATGCATGCAGACTCCACTAGCTTAAACAAACGTGCATATTTATCTATACAAATAAATGCAGACATACCCATGACTGAGTAAGAAGGTGTGGATAGCCTTTGAAACGCTGCACGCAGGTGTCAGACAGCTAATCCTCCAACTCGTTTGGATTCAGTATGGACATTGTGAAGCTTTTTGCACTTTAAGGTACAGGACTTTCTATTTCCACCAGAACTGTTGAATAATTATACTATCAATTATCTCTATTTCTACCATAACTTAAGGTGACTCTAAAGTGGTGGCTTAAAATATGTCCTTTTTTGGCGGCCCAATGGCTTAAGGCTCTTGGTGCCCATTTCACATTTAGTGCAATGTTAGTGCCCTGTTGTGACAAAAGTATGGTAAAGTAGCAGTAAAAAACACATCGGCATCCAGTGGGCACATAACAGGTAATCTGTATCGAATGGGCAGTAAATAGACAATAAGGGCCATATGTATGAAAACTGTCTAGGTCTAAGACTGGATTTAGAGCTGTGGTGTGCACCTGTACACTGCTTTATTCAGGAACTTTCAGACAGTAGCAGAGCTCTGCTGGTTCTACCCAAGCACCTAGCCAACCTTCAAAACTATAAACTGCCCTCTGAGGGCAACCATAATGTTGATGTGTCCCTCGGTGAAAATTAGTTTGACACGCCTTAGATCATAATGTGATACGACCCTTTTATAGTTATAATGGGGATATAAATAAGGACACTATTTGCCCAGGGCTGGATTTTGGGGTGTGGAGGAATTACATGTACCACAGAGCCTGGGGTTGGGGGACAAAACTCACCCCCCGCTCTCTCCATCCATGCATTATCTATTGTCAACAGTAATAAATTGGCATTGAATAATTTTTGGGCAGAAATGGGATATTAAACCGAGGGACAATAGCAGGGTTCAAAGTGACAAATGGACATAGAATTTAGGGGGACATGAATGAAAACTGTCTAGGTGTAACACTTTCTGTGTTGCCCATAGCAACCAATCAGAGTTCCCCTTTCATTTCATAAAGTGCTATAAAAAAAGGGAACTCTGATTTGTCACTTTGCACCCTGCTATTGTCCCTCGGTTTAATATCCCATTTCTGCCCAAAAATTATTCAATGCCAATTTATTACTGTTGACAATAGATAATGCATGGATGGAGAGAGCGGGGGGGTGAGTTTTGTCAACAACCCAGGCTCTGTGGTATATGTAATCCTCCACACCCCACTCCAGCCCTGGGCAAATAGTGTCCTTATTTATATCCCCATTATAACTATTAAAGGGTCGTATCACATTAAGATCAAAGGCGAGTCAAACAAATTTTCACCCCCATGGGCCTTGGGTTTGACATGTGCATTAGATTATGTCAGTATTGTTGGTCTGTAACTGGCACTGGAGACCACTTTAAGTAATGCCATGTAAGAATAAGAACGCTGTTGGTGAAATTGTTGCACAATTTATGGGCACCATCTTCCTACACCAGGAGGTTTTACTTGCCTTAATTGTGATGTGCTTGTTACTGCTAATTACAGATTCATTAGGTCAAAGTATCATACAAGCAGCGAACAGGCAACACACAGTAAATAACAACCATGCCTCTTGTTCCCACTGCTTTATATAGCAGATGTAATCAGGATGTAGGGCTGCAATAGATAAAATGCAGGACAGATGAGCAAGTTGCTGGCTCCTGAACTGTGATCCTTTCACATGAAGTCTGATCAATCAGCAGAGCCCAAAGCTGCTTCTTCTCATTGTTTATTAACACCTACCTTTTGACTGTTTGCAGCAAGTGAAGATGTTATCTCAGGGAGGCCGAGGTAGCGCCATCACTCTCTGCAAACTTCTGTCAGGCTTACAGTAAAGTGCACTTTTTCACAACACAGCAATAGTTCAGGTGATAATTCCTGTGGAAAAAAGGACGTTTTTGCCAAACTGTGCAATCAATTTATTGGAGCAGTACAAACCTTTTGAAAATGATCCCACAGCTGGGAGAAGCTCTGTGATCTTCTGTTTCTTTTCTGTACTGTTAACTACTGTGATTAAATGTCATAATCTCCAGTCTATCAAGTGTCCTTGTACATTAAAGCTGACCGGTAAGGCTACATCTACACGGCACTGGATTTTGGTCGGAGTTTATGTGGATTCAGTATTAAGAATCCATAAAAAATATGACTGTAAAACATCCCCATAGACCTCAATAAAAAATCCGAGTTGTAATTTATATAGCTCGGATTTTCATAGGTCAGATTTCAAAACCAAAAAACTTAAAACATGTTCTATGTTCTCCTGATAGGCTGTCAGTGCTGGTTGCTATAGCTACAGACCTGGTATTCTCAGCAGCTCTTCACTGCAAGCCAGTAGTAGCCAGTAAAAAATAGTAAACACAGCCCTGAATTAAAAAATTTAGCTAAAAAAACAGGACTGAGATAAGATGAATCAATGTAGTGAGACAACCCCTTTAATTCATGAGCAAGCATTAGCCTGGCCCACCGACTCATAGCCCTGTCCAACTAGCACTGATTTTACCTAACGTCAGCTCATGAATTAAGAGGACATATTAGAGTAGTAGTTGCCAACTTTTGAAAATGAAAAAGCAGGAGATATTAGTGGGCGGAGCGCGCCGCTGCAAAAATTTGCATGAACACACCCATCTTGACGGTATGCCACGCCCCTTCAAAAAGCCACACCCACTCCACCTAACTGCATAACGGCTTTGAAAGAAAGCCAGGTAGATGCCCTTATAGCCAGGTAGTAACCCCCCATAAGCAGGTAGTGCCCCTTACAGGCAGGTAGATGCCCCATGGTAGCCAAATAGATACCCTCTCTGTAGCCAGGTAGAGCCAAATTTGTAGCCAGGTAGATGCCCCCCCTTTGTTAGCCAGGTAGATGCCCCCCTTAGTAGCCAGGTAGTGCCCCCATTGTTTGCCAGATAGTGCCCCCATTGTTTGCCAGGTAGTGACCCCAATTGTTAGCCAGGTAGATGCCCCCCTTAGTTAGCCAGGTAGGTGCCCCCTTAGTTAGCCAGGTAGGTGCCCCCTTAGTTAGCCAGGTAGGTGCCCCCATTGTTAGCCAGATAGTGCCCCCATTGTTTGCCAGGTAGTGCCCCCATTGTTTGCCAGGTAGTGCCCCCATTGTTGCCAGGTAGTGCCCCTTCTGTTGCCAGGTAGTGCCCCCATTGTTGCCAGGTTGTGCCCCCCATTGTTGCCAGGTAGTGCCCCCATTGTTGCCAGGTAGTGCCGCCATTGTTGCCAGGTAGTGCCCCCCCTCATTGTAGCCAGGTAGTGCCCCCATTGTTGCCAGGTAGTGTTCCCATTGTTAGCCAGTATGCTCTTAGGAGATGTCCTCAGCTCTCCATACCCCGACATGTAAGCACAGACCATGTGAGGACGTCTCATCCCTTGTCATCAGTGCCCTCAGTTGAGGATCGAGGTGACTCAGTGCAGTAGGATGTAGGGAAGTGATTGAGCAGGTATGAGCATGTTGCCGGTAGCCCCAGTTGCCAGGTCAGTGCCTCAGAGAGAGTGCCTCCATTGTTGCCAGGTAGTGCCCCCATTGTTGGCCAGGTAGTCCCCCATGGGTTACCCAGGTTGTGCCCCCATTGTTGCCGGGAAGTGCCCCCATTGTTGCCAGGAAAGTGCCCCCTCTGTTGCCAGGTAGTGCCTCCATTGTTGCCAGGTAGTGCCCCCTTTGTTAGCCGGTAGTGCCCCATTGTTAGCCAGGTAGTGCCCCCTTTGTTAGCCAGGTAGTGCCCCCATTTTTTAGCCAATGCTTTAGGAGATGTCACTACGCTCTCCAACAGACAGGAAACAAACAGGGAGAGACGCTCTCATCCTGTCACCCGCGCTCAGTGAGGAGGAGGTGAGAGGAGGGGGAAAGGGAGGGGAATGAGATGGAGTGCAGGGGGAGAGGTCAGGTCAGAGAATGAGGGGGAGTGCAGCGGCCAGAGAGACATACTGACAGGCCAGAGATAGTGGACGCAGCTCACACTGGAGGCAGCAGCACCAAACGCTGGGAGGTGCAGCTCACAACTTCTGCCAGACAAACACTATCAGATAGCATCTCCCAGCGTCCGGTATTGCTGCTTCCAGTGTGAGCTGCGTCCAAGGGCTGACCTGGCGGCTGTAATGTGTTATCCACGTTTGTTCTTCATGATCGTGCTGTCAGGAGCCTCTGATCCTCCGCCGGCAGCAGATCACAGTCACACTCATGAGCAGGACCTCCTGCGTGCGCTGCCCGGCGGAAGATTTTGCTGACTCGCTGGGGGGGGGGGGGGGGGGGGGGCGGGGCGGGACATGACCCCCATTTGCGGGAGAGTCCCGCCAGAAGCGGGAGACTTGGCATCTATGGTAGTAAATACTCTGAAACTACTGTATTTAACAAAATTACAGACACACTGATGGAAACAGCATGTCTATCACTAGCTCATGCATCTTAAGGTAAGTGGTAGGTTCACTTTAATTATAAACAATGCAATGTGTGAACCCAGTCTTAGGATTTTTCAACTGCATCACAAATGTAAACAACAAAAAAAAGCATTTTTTAATCAACCGAATTTGTGTTCTAAATTAGAGTTAAAGGGGTTTTCTCACTACAATGATTAGTTTTTAGCATATAGGGAAAGGTAAAAGAAGACTATTACCAAATACATTGCTATTTTGATTTTGCTTTGTTTAGGAGATAAAGAAGATTTTTTTCTACTGCTTGTGTACACAAGTTTCTCTTTATTACCGACCACCTCTTCCTGCTGTCTCTTATCTGACTGCTCCAGTTTGCCTTCAGTCAGTTTCATCATGATGAGTCACTCACTGCTGAGTCTTATCTCTAGTACAAAAGCTTTGTTTATCTAAATCAATGATGGTTTAAGCCTTAGAGCTCTGTAGTTCACAATACTGCAGAGCTCTAGGGCTTAAAACATCATTATAAATCTCCTGCAGTCATGTCACTGTAACAGGAATGGCTAGGAGCTGATATGTCCATTACTGCTATTGAACCACCCACAGCGTGACCAGGAAACATGAGTCCAAAGCTGGCTGTGGCTCTGTAAAACAGCATGGTGAGAGAACCCCTTTAATTACAAAAATGCCCACCGTTTTTGAATTGCACGCATTTCTACTGCATGCATTTTTTTAAAAACTCCTGCGTTTTTTACATATGTTTTTTTTATGCGGTTGAGAAACACAATGCATGCAGTAATGCAGCATGTGAACCTAGCCTCAATACCATTTTTTTTAAATCAAGACCTGGCTGTTTAGCTCACAGAGTATTGACTGACCTGGACACTACTGTGTCTACTTTTCAGCTTAGATCAGGATTAGATATGTGTGGCTTAGTATTGCTAAACTAACTATGGAAACTTCTTCAAGCCAGTGGTCTTTATATAATCTTACTAACTGATATGGCCTTAGAGGGTACAGCCAGCTTCAAAACTCATAGGAACTGAATGAAACATAATAAGACCCGATTCCAATAAAGTGATTGTTCTCATTACGCAGGTTGAATAGTCAGATACATTTAGATGAGCTGAATGCAGAGCTGTGCAAACTTCCCAAGCTTAGAATCAGATTAAATAGTCTCTGCAGAGGATATTTAATTATAAACTAAGGTATTAAAAAGTTCAGGGGTGCTGAAATAAAAACTACAATGACCACATGAAATTTCATTCTATGCACCATATAAAACATCATATTGCTTTATATGAGATAACTACACCATTATAGGGATGGCTTAATCTTAAATACAAGCTATTTAACATACAAGAAGCTATAAAGTGTACAAATATACACATCCATATGGTAGGTACAGATACAGGAACTTAGATGTTCTTAGATCTTGAAATGTTTAAGTAAGAATGTTTTAATAAGACCTGGGATGGAAGATCACTTGGATACACCTCATTGCACCCACAGAAATGCAACCAGTTACCACTGTCTGAATGCCAATGCTCACCTATAGAAGTGAACTATGATCGAGGTCCCTCAGCTGCAAGCACAGATGAAAGGAGGGCCCTCCATCAAACATCAAGGGGATTAAGATCACCTATTACACCACATGCACAATTATTAGCCAGTAAGTATTTTGATCATATCATTGTTATGCATACTTTCCAACTCCAATCTGTAAAAACTAGAATACTTATTCGATGACATATATCAGGTGATGTGTATTTATGTAAGGACCATGTGGACTAATCAGATAACACCCTATATAAAGGTGTGAATAACTATTAGGGCTGGTTCACACGGCTTATTCAAGCCGTAATTGCGGGACGGATTTCGCCCGCAATTACGACTTGAATGAGGGGCGGGGGTGCAGCTCGCCGGCCCCATAGACATGCATTATCCACGGCGCCTATCCCACCGGGATAATGTGCATGTCACTTTCTCCCCGTCCGGCGTATTCGCCGAGTGGGGGGGAGAGACGGAATCCACAGTTCTCTATGAGAACTGTGGATTACCGTAATGGCTGGGACGGTTTCCAGCCATATTGCTGCGCAGTACGGCTGCAATCCGTGCTCAAAATAAGCCGTGTGAACGGCCCTTTAGGCATCTTGTTGTCAAAATAGGTCAAAAAAGTTATGTTGCAAATAACCAACAGGATCTGAAGAAATGTGTTGAGAAAAAAAATTGCAAAATAAAGCACAAAGAAGTACCAGGTGGTCAGTGCTCAGAGACATGGCCAAGGTAAGAAAGGCTGAAACCCAACCACCAATGAACAAGACACAGAAACGACAAGACTGGACTAAGAAATATCTAAAGACAAATTTTATGAACTAATGAGATGAGAGTGACTTTTGAAGGACCAGATGGATGAGCTGTATCCAAAAACAAAATATGGTCAGCACATCCATTTTGAAAAATGAGTCTATAGGTGCACGCTGGTGTGGATGACCCTGTGTCAATTGTCTTTGGATAGAACCTTATACAGTGATGGGGTGTGTATAGTAACCAGACTCAGTTGTACCAATGGCACACGTTAATCCTCTTTCAATCTATCTCTCTTAATCCAAATTAAAACTTTACCTTTATAAAATGTATTTTAAAAGTATAATCCTACCTAGTCTCAATAAATAATCCCCTATAACTACCCTCACGATATGTAGGAAGATATGGATTCAGAATATACAGTATTCTACATGTATGATAACAATGTGTGGTAAAAATTAAATTTACAGCCCCCCATGTGATTAGCCAATTACATACCATCTTCAGGGGCATGGGGCGGTATACTACTGTTGCTCCATGATTATACTTGGTTGTTAGTTCAAATACAGACAGTCCCCGTCTACACCGTTCGGACTTACATCTGTCCTCTAGTTACAAACGGAGACTTATGGGGCGTGCAAGCACTTGTATTTCCATGTTCCACAGAAGATAATAGCTGTTGAATAACAAGTTCCAGCATGCCACAGCAGCACATGATGTGAAAATGAGGTGAAATCTTCTTAACAAGGGCACAGACAGCAAAATAAATATAAGAACCCTTCCCTGCACTATCCATAAACTTTTTGTGATGGAGTTATATTTAATAAATATATCTGTTCCGACTTACATACAAATTCAACTTAAGAACAAACCTATAGTCCCTATCCCATTTGGGGGATTGCCTATATATACCCATTAGACAGAGATATTTTCTAATTACAATATTGTAATCTATCTATGTATTGTGAGGGTCAGTGTTAGAAGATTTTTTTTTAAATTAAATCTAGGTAGGATAATAACTTTAATATATATTTAATAAAAGTGAAGTTTTAATATGAATTAAAGAGAACCTGTCACGTAGTTTTTGCCCCCCTGGCTGAGGAAAGAACAAGCTAGTGACAGACCTGCTGTTTCCAGCGCTGTGTCCCTTATTCTGTAAGATGCTGTAGTTTTTGTGTATTTAATGCTCAAATCTGCAGTTTTCAGCCAAAAGAGTCATTCGAAGAGTCCGTCAAAGTGTCAGTTTTTTTCAAACCCTGCCCACCCAAGGCTAACCCCGCCCACCTCAACTGACAAACCTATTACTTTGAATAGGTAGAAACATGTGAATAACTGTCAGTGGGTGGGGCAAGCCTTTGGTGGGTGGAGCTAACACCTGCTCATGAATAAGATTTGAGGGGTAAATTCTCTAAAACGGCTGCATGTTACAGAATAAGGGACACAGCGCTGGAAACAGCAGGTCTGACACTGGCTTGTGCTGCCCTCAGCAAGGGGGGGCATAACCTATGTGACAGGTTCCCTTTAAGAGAGATACAGTGAAAGAGGGTTAAGGTGTGTATTTGGCACAATGGATTGTGGCTGGATTAGAAATGGGCACAGACCTCCATTTCGACTCAGAAGGCAGCAAGGTGGAGGTGGGGTACTGCTATGGGCTGGTATTATTAAAGATGATCTAGTTGGACCATTTTGGTTTGAAGATGGACTCAAAATCAACTCCCAAACTTAATGACAGTTTTAGAAGACACTTTCTTCAAGCAGTGGTACAGAAAAAGTCTGCATCATTTAAGAAAATTATGATTTTTATGCAGGGCAATACTTAATCGCATGGATTGAAGGACTCCACTGCATGACCAGTCAGTGAAGACCTTCAAGAGGAAGGAATAATGACATGTTCTGTTCCGCACCTGACCTAAATCCTATTAAGAACTTATGGGCCCTTCTTGAACGGGAAATTTATGGTGAACGTAAACTGAAAGCAAATTCTCACTTTAACAGATGAAATAAAAACAAATTTCTGGTTGTCTTTTAGTTGCCCAATAACTTTGCACACATAGATATTCTCCTAAGAAAGCCAAAACCTTACTTTTACTTTCTTAAATATTCAGGTTTGAGGTTCATTAACATTTTAGATTTAAACAAAAATACAAGTTGCCTATTAAATGTGCTCACAGTGTATGGTTTTTGACACCCAGAATAGAAGGAGTTGGTGTTCGTTCCCTTGTCCATGCTTTACCATGATGTTTAGGCCAATTCACCACAGACTTGTCTGCTAATAATGTTTTTTTTTTGGAGAAAGGACAGATTTCTGCCATGTAATATACATTTATTAGATTGGAGAATGAGCGAGATAGAGATGAATGTAGGTACAATATGTCACAAAGGTAGGTAAGTATGTCACATTTTTGTAAATATTGCCATATCTTTTCATGGGACAACATTGAAGATGACACTTTGATATAATGAGAAGTAGTCAGCGTAGAGCTTGTATAACAGTGTAAATTTGGTATCAAAAGAAAAAAGACATAGGATATAGCACCACCAAAACAACAAAACAAAAAAAAAGGTGTGCAAAGCTCAAAAGTATGACCCAAATCTTCAAAAGTAAGAAATTCATGAAAAAAGCAGCAAAACCAAAAATGCAAAAAACTGTGATTTTAATCACCTAAGTCCATACAAGCAACGTTTCAACCCCTCAATGGGGTCATTTTCAAGCAATGTGTTAAGGATAAGTATATCCATATATACCAATGTGCAATTACCGTATATACTCGAGTATAAGCCGACCCGAGTATAAGCCGAGGCACCTACTTTTGCCACAAAAACCGGGAAAACTTATTGACTCGAGTATAAGCCTAGGGTGGAAAATGCAGCGGCTACTGGTGAATTTTAAAAATAAAAATAGATACCAATAAAATTACATAGGCAGTTTAATGTCCCCCATATGCAGATATAGGCAGGTATAGGCAGTTTAATATCCCCCATAGGCTTATACTCGAGTCAATAAGGCAGTTTAATGTCCCCCATAGGCAGGTATAGGCATTTTAATATCCCCTATAGGCAGATATAGGCTGAAATAGGCAGTTTAATGTCTCCCATAGGCAGATATAGGCTGGTATAGGCAGTTTAATGTCCCCCATAGGTAGGTTATAGGCATGTATAGGCAGTTTAATGTCCCCCATAGGCAGGCGATAGGCAGGTAATTGCCCCCATAGGCAGGTTATAGGCAGGTATAGGTCGTTATAGGCAGGAATAGGTCCCCATAGGTAGGCTATAGGCAGGTATAAGTCCCCTAGTCTGGTTATAGGCAGTTATCAGTCCCCCTAAGCAGGTTATAGGCAGGTATATAGAAACATATAGTGGCTCACCTGCCGATTCAAACTCCAGCCGTATTGTATTGTATCCAGCTGACAGTCTCCTGCTTCACTGCATTCTCAGATCCGCCGCGGCTCTGGCGGCAACACAAACACAAACAAAAGGACGGAGGCGGCGCCTGGCTAGGGCGAAGCTAATCACATCCGGATCGGGAATGCTTGATAGGAGAAATCTTTATTATACAAACTAAATAGTACAGCAGTACTCAAGGCTAAAAACCCGGGTGCAACCCGGTCTGACGCGTTTCGAGCCTTGAGTACTGCTGTATAATAAAGATTTCTCCTATCAGGCATTCCCGATCCGGATGTGATTAGCTTCGCCCTAGCCAGGCGCCGCCTCCGTCCTTTTGTTTGTGTTTATAGGCAGGTATAGGCAGGGTTTTAAAACAAAAAAAAACCCACTTACCTCGCTCCCCGTTGCTCCATCTCCCGGGCGCTCCGTTCCACTCCGTCTTCTCGGCACCGGCAAGGTGATGTCATCAGGCCGCGCACGCAGCGTATCGCAGTGTTATCTCTTCTCCTGTATGCGCTCCAGAGGAGTCGCATACAAGTGAAGAGATAGCCGACAGCGCCCGGGGCACCGCAGTGCCTGGACGCTGTTGGCTGTACTCAGTCTTCAGGAGGATTCGCATATAGCTGAAGCGTCCCTGTCGGCACTCGGGCCATCGCAGTGCCCGAGCACCGACAGTGACTCGAGTGTAATCCGAGGGGGGATTTTTCAGCACATTTTTTGTACTGAAAAACTCGGCTTATACTCGAGTATATACGGTATATCATTAAAATATAATTAATAAAAAAATAAGCAATGTGATGATCAAAACAATGTGAAAAAGTGACAAACATAATATAGTGTTATACTAATCATATACAGGCAATGATCATCGGTCAAAATACAATACAAAGTTACATAAAACATAATCAAAGTTAATGATAAGTCAAAAAAAATTACATACAGCTGCAGACATAAGCATACCCCACTTCAGATAGCATAACACCTCAACGTCCAGCAACAAGCACTGCGTCAACTCACATGGTCACAGTGTAAAGCACAGCCATCAATATTTAAACCGCTAGCAACAAAAGTGAGAACACTCCTAAGTGAAAATGGAGAAATTATGCAAACCGCTGCATGACTCAGTATCTATTTGTTGTATCTTCTATAGACAACTTAGGTGATGTATAACAACACTAGTTCTCTCATAAGTTTAAAAAGCTTTTTATTTTGTTATGAAGTAATAAACATAAAAAGCAAACAGTATACAGGCAATACATTGCATCATGCACAAGACCTGATGAAGAGTGGATCACGCACAAAATGCATTGCCTGTATACAGTATGATTTTTATGTTTTTTTAAATTTAATAATAGAACAAGCTTTTTAAATTTGTGAGAGAACCGGTGCTAAGTCGGCTGTAGTAGATATGCCAAATAGTGGTATGGGTTGCAGCTCGGTACTAAAACTACTAAACGTGTTAAAAAGAGTTGTGCTTCCAGACAGTACAACTCCTATGGGTGAGTGCATTGTACAATTGCTAAGGACGCTTGAAAGTTTGACAGTGTCACACTATTTTGCCTCCTTTTTTGCTTGGCACTACAATGTGAAGATACCAGAAACCATGGGCTGAGTGGGATCCTGTAAGGTGTATTGCATTTCTGAGAGTTGTGATTAATATAGCACAACCTAAAAAGGTGAGCACCTTTGGCACGTTTGGTACTGATCTATCAGTTAAGAAGTAGCACACGAGGTTGTGCTTTTCTCCTTTTTTTTTCTACATTGTCTGTATGCCTCAGGTTTTATAATTGGCATTCTCCATGAGCCAATATTAAGGAGGTTTTATCAGTAATCTAGTGCTGTACAGAGGCTCCAGGTGGTGGAACATAGAGTAATATACTATGGCAGTGGAGAGCCTTAGGCAAGGTTCACACAGCTTATTCAAGCCGTAATTGCGCGCCGTATTTCGCCCCCAGTTACGGATTGAATATGGGGCGGGAGGGGGGCGGGTGCGCTGCTCGCCGGCCCCATAGACAATGCATTATTTACGACGCGTCCGCGCCATAAATAATGTGCATGTCACTTTCTCCCCCCGCGGCGGATTCGCCGAGCGGGGAGGAGCGACGGAATCCACAGTTCTCATAGAGAACTATGGATTACCGTAGTTACTGGGACGGATTGGAGCCGTACTGCAGCGCAAATCCGGCGCGCAGTACGGCTCCAATCCGCGCACAAATAAGCCGTGTGAACACGGCCTTAGAGCAGATTCACGAGATTTTTCTGTTAACTTAGTAGTGTCAGATTTTGCTTCTGTTTTGGATGTAGATTAGCTCAATTTCAATGGACTTCATCTGCTCTAAGGCTAGGTTCACACGGCTTAACTGCGGGGCGTAATTTCGCCCCGCAATTACGCCGTGTGGACGGGGGCGGGGCGGGAGCGGGGGAGTGAGCGGGGGGCCGGCACTTCGCCGGCCCATAGACAATCACTGCTAGCGGCGCGTACACGCCGCTAGAAAGTGACATGTCAATTATCTCCCTGCCCGGCGAAGTGGGGAGAGGAGACGTAATCCATAGTTCTCTATGAGAACTGTGAATTACCGTAATGAATGGGCCGTTTTCAGCCCGTAATTTGCGCACTTCGGCACGTAATTACGGTCCGAAATATGGCTCATTTTAAGCCGTGTGAACATGGCCTAATGCTACCAACATGAAATCCAAGACAATTTTGCATCCAAGAAGTGATACTTTCAATTTTTTTCCACATTGCAGATTTTAAATTCAGAACAGAAAAAAAAAAATAGGATGCAGACCCACACAGTTGGAACAAAGTCTTAATATTAACACAAAATCTGTTACTATAAGGTTGTCTACTCACGGGTTCTTTACTTTCTAACTGAGTTTTACACATATTTTTATGAATAATAATAATGAACAGATAATCCGGCACCTATCAGAATTTTAATAGTGAACATTTTGCAGCATGGAAGGATTTGTGTAGAAGTGAGGTAGTGACTTCAAGATCCAGGAGCCTTGTGTTGTGCACAGTGAGGTCCTCACCATCTGGTGATTTCAGTGACCATAGCAAAAGAGAAATTCTTTCTACATTCACAGACATAAAGTGTATGCAGCCGGATGTAGGGTAAGTATAAGAGGTAACAAGCTATTCACTCCCTGTCCTCTGATCCTTTTATAATTTCAAGTTTTGAAATGTAGCTGACTATGTACACTTGTATTTTACATGCCCAGGGTAGAAAAGACATCAAACTTTCTAAAGTCATATATTATTAACAGGAAAGTATCAGTCTTTCACCTTCTCTTTAGAACACCTGGGGTGAGAATCTATAAACTGCAAATTGGCAGCAAGGCTTGTGACTCAAACTTGCCTGCCAAAGTGTCCAGAAAGTTAAGTTAATTTTATATACAGGCTTAGCTGAAACGTAATCACGATCAATAGAGCTTAGAGCATGTGGTGGCTTTACATCGCCCTTTTACTGCTTACTCTAAGTAGAAAATGGAACATCATTTAATGTCCATTGACTTCATGGAGGCAAAGGATTATTTACTACTGAGTTTGCAAAATTTTTTTTAGATACTTCTCACAAATTATGTTGTTAATAATACTTGTCAATGGGGATTTGTAATATTAAAGACCATCTTTTCTATGTTAGAAATATTATAGCTCAGTATAAGCGATCACATGGGAAGAGGAGCTGTGACCGCTTCAGTTAGACTGAATTGAAGTAATGCTGCATTTATTAAAGTCACTCAGACCCCAGCATAGGGACCTAGAATTTATAGCATAGTGAATGGCATATATTTTAAACTTACAGGTGAACTGTATTTTAGAATTATATTGAATGAAGCCAAATTCTTATAAAGGTCATGGTAATACAGTACAGAGGTCCCTTTATTGACCAGAGCAAAGACAGCAGGTTCTGCTTGGATGTACTTGGCAATAGATTAAATGAAAGGCGAGAACCGTGCATGCATGGCCACCTCTCTGTTTTGTGCAGCTAGTTCTCATAATAGGTGAGGGTTCCCGAGGTAGGACCTGCATTAAGAATTTATTTATCCTGTGACTAGAGGCGGGGACTGGCCCACAGGGAAGAAAGTGAGACCCCTGATGGTCCCCTGAGCGTAGCAGGCCTGGAGCTCAAGGAAGAGTGCATGAGGCAGAGTACAAGAGGCTTATGGAGTATGTGCAGTCATGTATAGCAGATTTAGGGTGGACCTCCAGATTCAACTCCACTGTGTGGATATGCCGTACACGAGATATGCATATCCATTTAAAGGGAATGTGTAGACAGAAAATGATCTATTGTTTGAATTGTTTTTATGTCAAACATATCTTTAAAGAATTTTTAGTGATTTATTTATGGCATTATCTGAATTTTAAAAAATCCTGAAACTTGCAGTTTTCCCTTTGACCTTTGAACTAAGGGACAGGCTGAAATTTCCTTTTTGTAGAGGACACTTCACCGCAGTCTACTCATTATCATCACAGATAGGATTACAATAAAAGGTAACACTAATGTATAGATAACACAGGGTTCAACAATCATGATAGGTGATGGTTACAGCGCACAATCTCCCTCAACAGTGACCTCTTCCCAGGTCACAAAGCATGTCTAGAAAACTCTTCTATTGAAGACAGCTCCTGTTCATAGGCTCTTATATCCATATAAGTGAAGTAAAGCATCTCTGTAAATGATTCCCCCATAACCACATACAACGAACAGAATATGCATCATCATCTTGCTTTTATTGATATTATAACAAAGGATCTACAGGTATTCTAGTGGGGCAGACTTTTTACAATACTTGTTAGTGGGGTTCCTTAAAGGGGATGTATCACTTCATCAGTTTGGCTGTTTTTTTGAAGCATGATTCTCTCAGTTCCTGAAATCCAGAGGTGTTTCTTCCCCTCCCAGCTGGGTGTTTCTTAACTGAAGGGGGATGACATCACCCCCTTCACTGTTCATGCTCTCTTCCAAGTCAGTATGACCCCCCCCCCTCCACATGTTACTGTCCTCACCCTATGCAGTCTTATTTTGTAAGAGCTGTTTACATACCAAAGCCCTGCATTCAGTCTAGACAGCCTTCTATGAACTCAGAGCACTGATCTCTTCTCCTCTCACAGCTGGAGGTTTGTTACAGTTGAATCCAGAGCACAGATCCGTCTCCCTTCTATGTTTATACAAGGCACCAAGGCACAATTCTGCTGTTTTCTGATTGTAGAAGCAGTTGCAGTGTCACTGAGAAGCTGCTAGCTGTACAGAGTGAAATTATTGCCGGCCCCTTACACGCAGGAGCATTAGGCACCAAGGCACAATTCTGCTGTTTCCTGATTGTAGAATCAGCTACAGTGTCACTGTGGAGCTGGTGGCTGTATAGAGTGAAATTGTTGCCGGTCCCATATTCTGAGTGAGAAAGGCAGGAATGCACGCTCTCGTGAATAGGTTCGGGGGCCAGACAGAATGTAAATTAGTAGAGCCGGCAGCCAATGAAATGCAAGGAGGTGGGATCCGATTGGGGAACCGTGTTTACAGAAAACGAAGATAAGGGAGACTGTGAAAACAAGACAGCTTTGCTAATGACATCCAATTGCAAAGTTGCTTGTTTTCACTGTCCCCTTATTCTGAAGACCATTTAATGAAATGATACAACCCCCTTTAAAATAAGTTGATCTCATAGTGTACTCTTTCTGGGAGCCTTTAGTGATCTCCTGTAATTTTCAGGAACACCTGGCAGTAAGTGTTCGGTTTCCTTGCAGCGGAAATGAAGCATAACACAATGCTAATTCACATCAATGTGCTGTCTGGGTTATGCAGGACAGGACTGGTCCTCTAATGTGTAAAATGCTTCTTGTAATCACTAATCAATTTGTCCAAGAGATGAGCACCCTGACTCACCTTTATTTACTCATAATTCCCTTATAGACTGTATGAAAATGAGTTCTCTAAACTGAATAATCCGTTAAAAAAATCTGTCAGTGGTTTGCAGACAGAATGTGGCTACTGATGAACTGGGCTATTAGAATTTTCCTCAGTCCTATGTGTTATTATTATAACATTCCAACCTTAGAGGGAGCCAGTCAGCATGAAATTGCTGTCTAATATAGTGGCACCACGTAATAGAGCAGGAGTTGCTGAGCAGAATCATATAAAGTTTTGCGAGAAAAGATTCAGCATAACTTGTACCATATTTAATGAAATCCCTGCCCGTCATGTACTTAGGATTCGCTCATCTTTCCCTGTATTAGCATGCACACAGAGATAGCGGTCAGACACTGAAAGGACCGCCCACTACGACTCCTAAACACGTAGGAAGACATGTATAAAGGAAGGCGCCTCGGAGTGAATTGTCGAGTCTCGTCTTCAGTGTTTAATGCACCTGAGTATATGAAAATGTTTTTTTCTGCGATTATAAATGGATCCTAAAGTTCAACGTGCCTCCTATGTGTTAGGCGCATTACGAAACTTAGGCGCAGAAGTAATGCGCCTAACATGTATAAAGATTATAAATATGTTGAAAATAAGAGAGAAGTCATTAGAATAGCAGGCCAGTGAATAAAAACCATGATACTGATCTTGCTTGGTGGACCACAGGTCCCAGTAAGACCTGTGGTGTGCTGGCTCTTGCTGTAAGTAGAATAAAGGGTGAGAACAGCAAAATTAAATTTAAAATTTAAAGTAGTAAAATTTAAAAATTGAAAAATCTGAACAACAACCTTAGTGATTTATTTAATATAATATTAGTTTTAGATTCTATTTAATTCATGTACATTTTATAGGAGATATTTTTAGATTTTTGGGATATTGTATATTTTTATATTAATTTTATATAACTTTTTTTATTACATTTAAATAATTTAATTTTATATAGTTTGATAATTATCAGAAATTACTTTTTATTATTGCACTGGTGTAAGTTGAGAAATAAGGGACATTTTTTGCCCTAACAGCAAATCTATCTCCACTTCAACTCCTCAGGCTCAGGCAGACCACATTAAAATAGGTCTGCCTGTCTGAGCAGTAATGCGCCTAGTTTTGCTAACCCACATGTGTCTAATAATACGAGTGTGGTGCGACATGCCCCAGAACACCACCAAAACGCCCCCTTATGTTAGACGCATTAGAAAGTGTCGAGTCTTACGAACAATGCGCTTAACACATTCATTAGGCACATTAGACATCACAGCTGGCCCACTTAGGTGCATTTTACGGCAGAAAAGGGTGAAAAACCCGATTATACATGTCTCCCATAAACAACAAGGATTTCAATTAATAATTTACAGGTTATAGAAAATCTTTTACATCAAAACTAAACTATATATGTTTATATGTTGCTGGCAAACTGAACTACATTTTTAACTTGACAGATTCCCTTGAAATAGGAGCAAGTGTAGATTTACTACATTTCAGCACATACACAGAATATAAACACAGTATACTTATTGTAAATGTTAAACCATCTTCATTTTCTAATAGAAGCGTTACCTGTGAACCCCTTCCTTGCTATATGTGCCGGATGCCATTTTGCTGTGCGCGATGGATGTTGGCATTCAGCTATTGACAGGCAATGTTTACAGTCCAGTAGGACACCATTACGGTGATATCTGCTGGTGATATTGTGGTGCTTTATATCTTTTAATGAGCGATAAATGTCAGAATTCACAGTTTCTCATCTATATATTTCTCCAAAGAAGGGCTAATCTTTAGACTCGCTGGTCACCTTTTCATAGTCATGTTTTGATTAATGAGACTAATATATGAGATTTCTCTTTGAGGAAGCATACAATAACATTTTCCAGGGTTGCATATTTTAATGACTGGATGAATTGGGGGGGGGTGCTTGATGGGGGATGGTGTTATGTAATAATAAAACAATTCCCGTGGCTATAGAAGGCTTATTACTGTAACATCCTCATTCAAATATGACATCCAAGAGGATTCTCTGCAGAGGAACATATCAGGCATATATTGTGTGCAGCCTGAAATTCCAATATCTTAAAGAGAAAATAATATAGAAAAGACTAAAATACTGTTTTGTATGCATTTCTAATAATAATCTTTTATATGGTGCATAATACATGCATTACATTTTGCGAACGACTTACATTTACACCCTGCTGAATTTTATCTGTATGGAGACACTATTGTCCCTTAAGTGGTTTTTCCCAGAAAACACTTACATGTCATATCAACTATTATGCTCCTGAAAACAGTAGTGTCGCGTCTGTTCCCAGCAGAGACAAGGCCACAAATTTGTGATCACTCTCTCTGAATGTGACTAAGAGGTATGGAAATCAATTTATTTTTGAAGCAGAGCAGTGAGGAACTTGTGCATTCTTCCGGGAAATCCCAAACTGCATCAAATAAATATTACAATGTAGTGCTCAATACCGAGCCATAAAGCAGCCAGATATGCAGTGCCCATAGCCTCCCTGGTGTTCGCTTGATTAAGTGTGATAGTAATATATCTGGTGAGTGTATGATAATGGGTTATTAGTAATGACTACAGTAGTCTACGGTGGTGTAGTAATATCAACATCACTGGTGCTCTAGGCAATGAAATGATCACTGCCAGGATAATGGATATTAATACCCCCTACCTCATGGTCTAGCATACTGAAAGAGGTAATGCCAACTAGGGCTAGGACAAGGTATTCTGGTGCCCTAGACAAATAAGGCACAAAGCGCCCCCAAATGGAAAATTCAGCCCACTCCATACCTCCTTGCGCCCCCTTTTCTGCCTGGGATAAAGTGGCGCCCTAGGCGGTTGCCTACCTTCGCCTACCCATCGTCCCGGCCCTGATGCCAACTATCTTAGTGAGAGGCTTATGGTAACATCCTGGGTGGTCTAGGGTGGTAAAGAAGTTAATATCTATATACTGGGTGTTCCAGGGAAGAGAAGGGGTTAATCAATGTATCCCTGGCAGCTGTGATTGGACAGCTGCACAATTCTCTCTATTAGTAAGCCAAGAGAGTGTCATGAGCTCTCTGCCTGATCACAAAGTGCTGAGATAAGGGAGTCTGTGCAGGTGCAGATTTTCTTGAAGGCATCTTTATGGGAACAATGTTTGAAATGCCTGATGATTATTCATTATTCACTGCTCCTGCATGGCCCTACATAATTTAAACAGGTTCCAAAGCCTCAGGTAAATAAACCTTAATTATGTTATCATGCAACGATATGAAATGAAAGAAGTCTTCTATTTGTACTTTACATATGATGCCAGATGCCTTTCCTGTAGAGCCCCCAGTATGTATTCAGTACCAAATCATCTGTTTGAAGTGATAGATGCAGCAACTTACATAACTGGAGGTATCCTTTAACATATACATCTAGTATTACTTCCACACAGCTTGGTATGGTTTGTAATAAGGTGTTCGTTATTTCAGTTAAAAAGCCAAATTCTCATTACTGTTAAGGAACCGGCATTAAATGGTCACATCACAGCAGTAAAAAATTGTGTCAAATTATAATTACTGAATATATTGGAATAGATGTCATGTATGTATGGGTATGTGAAAAATCTGTAATGTAGTCCTATTATTACCAGTGTCATCTACTGTGTGTATCCATTCCTTCATCCCCTTAGCCTAATGGAATCATTACTTTGGTTTTAATTAATCTGACACGTGTGCTCGCAAGACAGGGTCGAGACAAGGTAGTTTGGTGCCCTAGGCAGATAAGGCAAATGGTGCCCCTCCACCGTGAAATATTTAAATGCGTTGTGCTAATATGAAGCATGGTGCCTGCACCCACCCTCCCTCCGCCAGCAGGAAAAGGTATATTTTGGGGGGCATGCAGCTACTAGGTAAAATAGGTTGCTATTGGGATTAAGTGGCGCTGCACCAAAAAAAAGCAGTTTTTTTCCCACTAACCCTTCCCATCAAAACGAATTTTGTTTTCATTGTGGCTTCCAAGGACCATGACTTTGTTTTTTCTATATGAGGAATAGTTTTCGTGGAATAAGATGTACTTTTTAAAGCGGTTACATAGTTAATATGGTTGTTAAAAAGACACGTGTCCATCAAGTTCAACCAAGGGTCGGGAAAATGTGGGTGAGGGAGAGAGATAAGGACTTTGAGCCCAGCCTCACCACTGGTGACTGCCCTGAAACCCACAAGGAAAGAACCAATCTGCTCCAGGGAAGACTCCGTCTATGACCCCAGAACCGCCGCCAGCCAGGATTCAGAATTTTACATGGCTACGTACGCATTAATATTCTTTAGTTTCAGTTAGTTATCAAAGCCTTTCTTGAAACTTCCAACTGTTCCTGCTGTGACCAGCTCCTCAGGCACGCTATCCCACAGATTTATAGTTGTTACAGTTGCTCAGGTCCATATTTAAAATAAATTACTACTAAAAAAAAAAACATATTCCCCTTTGTCCTTATTTCCATTCCATCGACAGCAGTCATTTCACTAGGTCATCCATTTACTTTTGCTGGCAGCAGTCAGATCGTCACTGCTGCAGCAGTAATGTACCACTGCCTGCCATCACTGTTCAGGGACCTTCACTTCGGAGTGGTGATGTCAGGCCGTGCTATGCTACTGCTGCCGTGGTGACGATCCAAATGCTGCCCTCGGTAGGAAACAGAAGACACAGTGAGAGGATAACTATCACTGCCATGGATATTATGTCACAGGTGAGTTTTTTTTTTTTTTCATTTGGTCACCGCAGCAGTAATTTAGTTTAACCCCTTTCTGACACAGCCTATTTTTTCTTTGTCACATTAGTTTTTTTTTCCTCCCTGCCTTCTAAAAGACATAACTTTTTTGTTTTTCAGTCTATATAGTTGTATGAGGGCTTGTTTTTGTGGGACAAAAATGGTGACACTGACCTACCAAATAATGCACTGAAAAAAACCCAAAAATTGTAAGTGAGGTGAATTTGTGGAAAAAATGTACTTGCATCACTTGGGGTTTTGTTGTTATGGTATTTAGGCTTCAGTAAAACTGTGTTATTTGTATTCTGCAGGTTGGTACTTTTTAAAAAATAAAAACACTATATATAATATAATTATATATATAATATATATATATAATATATTATATATATATTATATATATATATATAAAAATAAGTACAGTATATGCAAAAAATAAAAACACAATATATAAAAAATATATATAAAAAATAAATATATACAGTATATGCAAAAAATAAAAACACTATATAAATAAACAAACCAGTTCAGGGAGAAAACATCAATCGTCACCAACCTAGCGGGATGCCATGCCTACTCCAATGGACATACACTGAAACAATGTAAATACCTTTGAAATCTTCTGTTTGAGCATTTTTTTTTTTTTTTTTTACTTTTCATATTTTCAGGCTGTCCATGTATTGTCCACAATACATGTGCTGTTATGCAATTTATAGGCTTGCAAAATGTGTTACAGACTGGGCACACCTAGACATGTCTGGACACTGCCAGCACAGGCTGTAAAATCTACTTGCAAAGATTCTGCAAGTTATTTCAAATCCAAGCACCTATAAACTGCTACAGTACGATCTGATATAGCTAAAATGTCTTGTCACCGTCAGAACAGTCATGACACCTTCTGTTACATTTGTGGAGAGTACACGTTTAAGCCTCAAAGATGCATCATGACAGCTCTCCTCATAAAAGCCTATGAGATGTACTTTTGATGCATGATTGACTTCCTCACATCTGTTGTGTAAGATGTGATGTTAATCTTAGAGGCCGGCTGAGCCTGGCTGAGTGGTTCTCGCAAGTCAATGTCGTTTTCTGTCCCAATGATGTGGCAGAACAGAAGGTTCATGTGACCGACTGTCACTTCTGTTATTATTATTATTATTTTTATTATTTATTTTAAAGCGCCATTGATTCCAGGGCGCTGTACATTCGGGGGGGTTACATACATTACATAAGTCAAACGAGTACAGTGATAAGGGATAATGACAATTGGCACGACAGAGGGAGAGAGGACCCTACCCGCGAGGGCTTACAATCTACAAGGAGGGGGAAAGAGACAGGAGGTGAGGGGCAGACATGTATGTGGAGGAAGTAGTGACAAGTTTAGTGAAGGTTATAGGCAAGCCTGAAGAAATGGGTTTTCAGGTTGCTTTTGAAGCTGGTGAAAGTGGAGGAGAGTCTGATGTGTTGGGGCAGTGAGTTCCAGAGTGTGGGTGAAGCACGGGAGAAGTCTTGGAGACGGTTGTGTGAGGAGCTGATAAGGGGAGAGCAGAGGAGAAGGTCCTGTGAGGAGCGGAGAGTGCGTGGGGGGAGATATTTGGAAATTAGGGCAGAGATGTATGGAGGGGAGAGGTCATGGAGAGCCTTGTAGGTCATGGTTAGTAGCTTAAAATGAATTCTGTTTAACCAATGTCTCTGGTTTCTTTGCTGAAAATAAAAAATCTACTGAATATCTCAATCTGCCTTCAGCTATGAGACCAGTGCCAATTAATGACACTCTTCCAGTACCAAAGCCACTAGAGACATGGGGTGACAGGCGCACTCCAATATCAGGCACATTACAAAGTGACCTCGGCACTTTGTAATGCGCTTGAGATCAGGGGGCGTGCTGGAGGTGTGTCTCTGTACAACCGTACGATTCTACACATTTAGTGCGGCAAAACCAGGCGCATTACTGTTGGAACAGGTAAACCACTTTACCTCAGTCAGAAATGTCGCTTTGTAGCTAGAAAGTGCTAAATCTATGACCTGCAGTAGAACAGGTTCATAGATTCAGGCACATTCTACGCTACAAATGCGCGCAAAAAAATGGCACCTGGGCGCCAAAATACATATATCTCATCCATGGAGCCTACAGGAAGCAGCCAATAAAAATGTTGCAGTCCATGGGTCAGAGATGGGAAAACACGCTGATTCAGACTTTGAGCCACGTATGTCTGGTGAGCCTCAACTTATAACATAGCCAGAACTGAATGACTTGGTCATGGACTTTTGTTTGTCAATAGCAAATACAAGCCACACACGCCGTGTAACCAGGGATGTGGCGACTTTGTTGTTATGTGCCCGGGACGTACTTGCATAATGTCACGGCAGGGCGTGAGTGCGTGTGCTTAAATTGCTGTGCTCGCTGATCCTGGGCATCTCTCTTTACTATACAGCCTAAGCTATAATACCCACACAGTGTCTGAGATGGCTCACTTTTTGGAAACAGTAAGTGTTACATGCTTATATTACATGTACAGATTCCATCTTTGCATGTTCTATATTTAAAGCTGGTTTATATTTCTTACTTTGTAGTCCTCATTGCCAGTATTATTGGATTCACATTAGAGATCTGTCATCTGATAGGTAAGCCCAGTTTCAGTATCTGTTTATGAGAAGTTATCTGGGAGGCCGGATATAATCAGATAGGGTACCTGTTGTGTACATTACACCCCACTGTTATATACTGTACTGTTTCCTAATATTTATGGTGTCATAAATAAAATAAGTTTGGTGAGAATACCAAAATAGTAAAATACACACAGCATTTCTGTGCCCTTCTATCAGAAATTATATGTTCAGTCCAAGCATCCACTAAACATAAAAAATGGCTTTAACAGGGACATTTACCAGTTTACTAAGAATACACACATCTTCAACATCAAGAATATGGAGCAATAATAATTCAGCACTGCCGGCAGACAGACTGTTACTGTAATTATATTGCACTAGTTTTGTGTCGTTGAATTAGTCAACCTTTTCTCCAGAAATCCTGTAAAATTTGGGATAGCAGTAAAATATTTAAGCTCAATATGCAGTGACAATGTTATGAATAGAAATGCCTGTAAATGACTTCGTTTTGCACTAGTAATAGCTTCCAGCTGATAAGTAATGGCGTGTATTGGAAAGTGATGTGATGAGACTACTGTTACAGCTCTATTAATCAAACTTTTTTATTTCCTAGTTACGGCTGTACATTCACAGCTTCCTGATACCTATCAAATAAATAGCTCAGGCTCTTATCAGAGCAGTCGATGCAACACCATATCTTCTAATCATTCTGGACTGCAAGATTGGAGAAAACAGGAGCCATATGTGGACTTCGGCATCAATTATTTTATAGTAACTAATATAAAAAAGAGAATTACCCTTGAGGGTTATCTCCATTACACTGTGGGATGACAGTAAGCTCATGACCTTGTGTGTATCTTGTTAAAGCTTTTACATTTTATTATTTGTCCATTACATGTACGGTTATAGTGCAATAGCCATTATCTATGGACCCTTGACTTCTATGGTGTATAGCACTCAAGAAACAGAAAGATTGTCATTGAGATTTCAGACATCTGGACACTTTGTTGACTCTTTCCTACATACCCTGTTTCCCCGAAAATACGACGTAGTACATTTTTTTAAATTCAATTCAGAGTTTGGCTGCTGATGTTTATGTTGAAATCACTACAAAATATTAATGCATGTTGATGTTTTGTTCAACAATAAATGTGAATTATTGTTCATAGAAAGATAGTACATCCCCTAAAAAGAAGTCTTAGCTCGTCTTTAGGAGCAAAAATGAATATAAGACACTGTCTTATTTTCGGGGAAACATGGTAATTAAATACTGTTGAGTTCTAATATATTTATATGTCTCTGTTTTGCAGTTTAGGGTTTGTTCACATATGTCCAGGCATCCAAAGCCACCACATTTGGGAATACTGGGCACAAGAATCTGTATATTTTCCACCAGGTCTGCTCTCTGTTGCTTCATAGGATCCAATGGGGCACAATGTTAGATCTACAGACATGATGCTAGATTAAGCATTGCTGTAGGAAATGTTTTATGATCCAGTCACAGTGGTGGGTAAACTATGCTGATCTCCATAGATATTTGAATTCACCCTACAGACCCTCATATTCATGAGACAGATGTAGTCCAAACCCACAGATTTATAGAGCCAAACCACTGCCAAAGGATCCCGTTAGTAACTTTCCCCTCCCCAATGACAACACATGCATACTTTGCTAAGCATACTTTGCTAAGAGGAAATCAAGAGGAATAGTTGTTAGAAAAACAAGCATTTGATCCACAGCTACCTAAAGTGTATAGGCACCTTTATAGATTGAATGTACGTTTGCTACAATTATGATTCAGAGGGCTTTAAAGCTGAAAGTGTTTTTTTCCCACCATAAAAGTGTGGCAAAGGTAAATTTGAGAAATTTACTATTTACATCTGCCTGATTAACCAAGTTTTCCTGAACCGTGGCCTACCTCCAGCTCCTTCTGCTGCTTCTACTAGACTGCATCTACCACAGCTATTAACTCCATCATTATTTGCACCACTATGCCATCCAACTATTACCATAACCTCTATCAGTACTACTTGCACCAAATGTTTATAGCTATAGTAATGTTCCTGGTGCATCTACCATAGCTTCTATATTTAAGTGTGTATGGAAACAAAGGCAAGATGGCCCTGCAATTATGGTTTGTATAAACTATGCCCTAAACACTGTTTTTAATGTATTTGAATAATACTGAAATGCTTAGACACCTGGGGCAAAATGTAGGTAGGGGGCTGTGTCAGTATTCTGGTGTGCCTTCAGCCCAAAAACTGTCTCAGATGCACTCCAAAATTAGGCGCATTTTGCAGTGCCCAAGGCACTTTGTTATGCTCCCAAGATGTGTGGGCGTTCTGGGAGCGTGTCGCACCACAACCGTTTGACTGGAGGACATCAAAGCTAGGTGCATAGAATATATATATAAAAGATAGAAGGGTGTCTGAAAGGAGAGTATGCATTGATTGATAAAACACATGAGTCCTTGCTTGATGATGCACCCTAAGTGAAAGAAATATAACCAACAACATCCTTACGGTAGGGAACACAATTGAACTGTGGATTACATGATAGAGAGACTCCCCCTGAAGGGAGGTGCTGAATGCGACTTTGCACTGAATACACCACAGCCTTTTGTGTGGCGATTGAGTTTAAGTGAAATTATATGATATAGAGTCTGCATTAGCTCTGCTTTTATAAAAGGGGAAAGGTCACCTTTTACAAGCAGTGAAAAATAGACAGAAATTATTGAAGAAAGCAGGACTGACTAAATAAGGGTGCTTAGATATTGATTTATGGAAGAATTTCTGAAATAATCATAGAGGATGGTTGGCTGATAATGATTTTTCTGAAACAGCAGAGATATGCGAGAATGTGTCTAGGGAAGTATGGCAAGGAGGATGTAGAGAGACCACTATAGGAAATCATATACAGTATGAATGTTATAATGATAATGATTATGTGGATAAAAAGGATGATAAGACTGACAAACTTCCCATTAAGACACCACCACCCTGTATAACAACCAGTGGATGGACTTGTCTGGTATGCCAAACCCAGAATCCCGATGGGAGGGCGACTTGTGTAAGTTGTGGGGAACTCTGACCAAAGTTCAGAATTGGCCTGTATCCCATAGTGACTCACATCCAAGTAACTAGAGGACAGAGGCATTCCAGAGGTATGGTACAATACTCTCTTTGTGACCCCTGCAGGAAACATATTGGGAGAGGTACCCACATTACTTATGACCCTAGATATGTGGCAGGGCGACAGTAGTACCAGTCAGGTTTCCTCAACATCTGGGTATGCTATGCCCCCAGATGCAGGAGATGGGGGAGGGAACTAGATATTGCCCCTACAAGGTCAGGCCCTTGCCCAAGTGCCACAAACTGTTCAGGTGACTGAGTACCAACGGTGGAGTCCGGGAGACTAGTTAGCAATGATTATACAGCTTCCTGACCCAGAGGCATCTCCTATACAATATGCTAAGGCGTTGACTCAGATCCAGGCCACTTATATATGTACATGGCTGGATCTTGAGGCTCTGATAAGAGCTAAAACAGATGCTTCTACAAGTCACATTCTTAAACAAGTATATGAGCCCCATAAACCCTGAAGAATGTCAAGGGAAGGTTGGGGGTGTTTGCACACAGGATCATAAGGAGAGGAATATTGTCAACTGATTAGGAATTGGGCACAGGAAAAGCAGGCAGAACAGTCAGAAAATTTAACAAATGTGACCCAAGAGAAGGGAGAGGCTAAGTTTTTTGCTAGGTTGCAGATGAGATGGACAGACATGGGGTACTCTTCAAGAGTTAAACTAGACATTATGATACTGGGTACAGCTTTCATAGATGGACTGCAAAGACCCATAAGGGATGGAGTGACGTAAGCTAGACCAGAATGGCATGGTATGGACCCAAAAGATGTATTACAAGTAGCAAAAGGATTAAAACAGAATTTGTTAAGAAAGCCTAAGGGGAACATTTGTGTATCAGAATTAGATGAGGGTGCCAGCGGACAGAGAAGGAGACAGATACTTTTTTACAGATGTGGGAGGTTAGGGCATGTAAGGAGACTATCTTGTTATCCCCCCAAGATGCCTCCACCTCCTGAAGAGGGAGAATCACATGAACAAAAGGCAGTCGGCAAAAGAGAGTACAATGTGCATGTAGTGAAAGTCCCTTCTTCCGTTGGACCAGAATCTATGGTACAGGTAACCCTGGGTGAAGGTAGAACCTTACACTTTCTCTTAGATTCTAGTGCAACTAAATCTGTCATGTACATGATTGATATAGTTCCCTACGAGATAACTGATTATTTTATAACTTGAATAGGTGTAGAGGGTAATCTTATATATACTCCCCTAACCATATCACTACAAACTGAGATACACACAGGAGATGGGAGGGTTCAACCCTCACAAAAGATTCTTACACGGTTCCGAGTTAGTGACACAGCGCCAGTATACTTTTGGGAACAGATGTCCTTCAGGCTTTACAAACTCATATTAATTTCAAGTCTGATGGGATAGTCACATTAACCCTTGGGTGGACAGAAGAACAGATGTGTAAACTAAATGCCTGTGTGTTTTTAGATTCTGTACAAACAGGAAAACCACTGACAATACTCAGCTTTACTTCACTTGCAGCAGTGTCTGACAAACTCTGGGCGACCAGTAAGACGGACATAGGCAGATTAAGGGTAACCCCTGTAAATGTGCAGATCAAACCAGGTGTCACTCTACCACGTTTAGTACAGTACCCCCTTAGTCCGACATAAGAAGAAGCCATTGGTCAGATAATTGTAGAACTGCTGGAAGCAGGAGCTCTAAAATCTACCTCCTCTACATGTAACACCCTATTGTATCCGGTGAAAAAGAAAGGAGCACCAGGTACCCCTGTAACATACCAGATGGTGCATGATTAAGGGCTATAAATGCAATGACAGAATTACTCACTTCAGTTGTACCAAACACACATACTTTACGTGCTGAGGTATCCAGTAAAGCTACTCACTTCTCAGTGGTGGACCTTGAAAATGCTTTTTTTCAGTGTACCTTTACATCCAGACTATAAAAACCTGTTTGCATTCACTTTTAGTGGGAGGCAATATGCATGGACCGTCTTACCCCAAGGGGCACAAAACTCCCCAGCACAATATATAGCAGCTCTGTCTCTAGTGCTGCAACAGTGGACACTACCTGACCCATGAACACTAAGAAATACAGAGGACAGGAGTAGAATGACAGCACCTGGGGTTGAACACTCAGCAGTGAGTAAGTGTGTTTAATTATTAAGCAGGGAAGAGACTGGCAATAGCTGCCTGAGAGGAGAGGTGATGTCTAAGGGTCTGCGGCAAGACTGAGGAGCTCTCGTCCCTGGTTGTATCCCCTAGAAATGAGCTGCACATTATGGATTACTAAGGGAGCAGCTAAAACAAAACGGTACAAAATTTTTAATAAAGATGAATGGTGAAAATGTTTATTGTTTAATTTGCAAGCTTCCCACGTCAATTTTGCTTTGTGGCAAAACCCCTTTAAGGCACCATATCCTGCACAATATCTGGACCAAGCATAGCTACAAGTTCACAAATTGCAAATGGCAAAATAACTTTACTCCGGCACACAAAAGAATGGATGCATTGTTCAATGCCCATGTCAGGAGCATTAAGATGTTTCTGCTGTGTTGTCATGAAATATTAAACTAGCGGAAGATTTTTTTATGACTTTACTACATGCTAAATTCCAACAATTTTGAAGTGATTCTATCATTATGTATGCAGTATATTATAGAGCAGAAAGAGCGAAGCAGGTCTCTGAGGGATTTCTCTGTAAACTCTGCTACTCGCTATATATATTAAAACATATTTGCTGCAAAAGCCAAACACAAAAAATTTATTACAAAATAAATGCATTTCAATAAAAGATAGGCCCACTAAAGTGTCCAGACCTTTTAACTCTATATATAGGCAGGGAATTCAGAGCTTTGCATCATTAAACCTATGCTCTGACCACTATGAAAATGTATTAGTAAATTAAACAGTACAAAACTTTGGACCTATTTCAATAAAAAAAAATGTCTGGGTCCAGGGGTGGACATTTTCTTTAATTCTAATCATATCTATGTCCCACAAATCACCAACATTGACTATTGATAATAAGAAAAAGTTTCCAGGAAGCACTATAAACTAAGTGTGGGTAGATACAGAAATTAAACCATTATTACAATGAAATGCGATGGAGCAATGGAAAGTAAATAACAAATACATAAATTTGGTCTGTTCTAAAAGGGGTGATAACCCTAAGTTATCTTGTGGTTGGCCGATATGTGCGCTGATGGGAACGTGCAATGCGTATTACAGGACGGAGTCATAAAGTGGTTGGTGTGGCTTAAATATTAGATTTGATTTTGTGTCTGAGGTTATCATTACTTTTTATTATTTCTGTAGCAAATGGTGCATTTATAAGAGTTAAAGTATGCAAATAATGAAAACAAATGAAATCTATCCATTCACATTAGATAGGAAGCACCACTAAGTGATGATATCTGATGTTTGCTGGAATTGCAATTAGCTGGAATGTATTCTTTTAGTGCCTTCTACAAAATTATAAAGAGTTTTCATGTACAAGTACAAGCAAATTGAATCCTAGTAAAAGGAATTAAAATAAAGGTGTTTTATCCGAAAAACAGTATTTATTATTTTAATGTGTTTCTCGGATAGAGGTAAAATACAACTTTTCCATAAATGTATTTTAACTCCTCACCATTTTTCTGAACACTTTTCCTGTTATCAGCAATGTCTAAACAATGAATTAGGTTAAAGTGGTTTTCTCACCATACAGTTTCACAGAGATGTGGCCGGCTTAATACTCACACTTCCTGGTTAGGCTGTGGGAGGGTCTATTGCAGTGATTGGCATATAAACTATGCTATTCCAAGCTGAGCCTGTTACATTGAAATGCGTGCAGATGTAAATCTGTATTACACAAGACTACAGGGCTCTTAGGAGTAAACATTTGTTCTTATCTTAAACAAACAAAGCTCCATTCCCAGAGATTACACACAGCAGAAAGTGGCATCACCATGGACACAGTAGCTTTCTGATAATCAAATAAGAGAGAGGAGAGAGAAAGTTGGTAACCAAGAGACGCTTGTGTGCACTCAGAAGAAATACAATCTCTCTTATATCCTCAACAAAGCAAAATAAAAAGCAGCATATTTGATAATAGTCTTCATTTACCTTTCACTACATGTTGATATACAGTAGCATACGGTAGCTACTAAAACCCATGCAAACACTGAAATCATGAAACATTTAAAATGCACTGCTTCTATTCCCTATTAATTAATAAAATCGAGGTCTTTAGTGCCTATTATGTGTTACTGTATTTTTTGTTGGAGAATTTATATTTTTACAGTCACAACAATGTACATCAGCATCCATGGTGAGTTACAACAGAGGTGTGGGCTAACCTTGATCTTTTTTGGGATTGTATGTTTGGGGAAGTAGTTTCCTCCATCTTGGCCTGGTACTCCATCCATCTTCCTACTTAAAGAGTTTTTCTCATTACTATGATCAGCTTTTAACATGTAGGGAAAGTTAAATTAAGAATATTACCAAATGCATTACTTACTTGTTTTTGCTTTGGTGATGAGATAAAAAAAAGATTTTATCTCCTCTTAGATCACACAAGTTACTTTGGTTTCCAACCATCTCTCTACCCCACCTCTCCCTGTTCTCTCTTATGTCTCATTGCACCAAACTGCCATCAGTCAGTCCTTCCATTGTGAGTCATGACATGCAGACTTATCTCTAGCAAGGGAGTTTGTTTACTTAAGTTAATGAGAAGCTTTCACTCTTTAAAGCTCTGCAGTCCTAAATAAAACACTTTAAAATTTCCTGTAGTCATGTCAGTGTAACAGGGATAGCTAGGAACAGTAGAGCTGATGTGTCAATCACTGCTATTAACCTGCCAACAGTCTGAACAGAATTTGTTAGTCTAAAGTTGGCTATGGCACTGTCGAACTGCATGGTGAGACAGTCACTTTTAGGTTCTTAAAATCAGTGTGAATGGAGCCTGTGACGAACACAGCCTAGTCCGCCGGCCCACTGGAGGGACGACGGCCTGACTTGGGGTGTATCTCGATGTTGCAAGGCCCCCTAGGGGGTGCACAAGGTCAGCCAGATACGGTTCCACTGTTCACCCCTGTCCACACGGGCACAGGGAGAAGAAGGGAGGATGAGAGAACACTTTCCTCGTCCAGAACCCTGAACGGCTGCCACCAGTTCTCTCGTTTAGTTATAAGACCGTTCCGTTACCGACTTATAACAGGGCCAGGAACCAACCCTTGGGTAGCTATATATCATAGACCGAGTACTAGGCGTGTGAGGCCGATGATTAAGACAGACTAACTCAGATTAAAGTTTATAGATTTAATTAGCTTTGGAGGGCACACTAGACAAATATATACAAAAGGATAATAATAATATAGAGGAAGAGTCAGAGGTGCACATACAAGCATGGGTTACAGACAAAAGGCAGTTAAAATGGGTCAAGTTACCTTCTGGTTGGCTTGGTTCTGGGCTCACATGGGGGGGGCTTATGTGGCCTGGCTTCTGTGGGTGGATGCTCCTGGAAATGCTGTTAGGTACCCCCCTCCATGGATCAACGCCAGAGCCCACACGGGGTCCTGCTTATATCTGTGAGGGGACAGCCCACATGGCAGCCCCCTTACACGCCCCCACACACCCCTGGGACGGTCTAAGAACTCCTCCCACTCAGGTCATGCAGTTTCTGATACAAACACAAAAATGGACCATAATGCGGCAGGGCATTGGCACAGAACCGAGCCGGTAGCACCATCAGAACCGGCTGGGCCTACACGACGCCCGGATATCAGACACGCCTATCTTATGGGCTCTGTAGGTCCGGTTCTGGATATCTCGGTCCCCCTGCGCCTCAGAAACCTGGAAATGGTGGCTGTGTGTGTGGGGAGTTCCATGTTTTGCGATATGAACTCGCCATGGACCAGTTATGAGCGGATCGCCTATAAATCGATATGAAATATCGGAGACGGTTTGGCTAGGGTCAGTTTCATTCAAGCCTTTGAAGCTTGGGAGTTTGAGGCAGCATTTGTTCAGTGCTAATTAATGGAAGTGAGGGTTCTTTTGAGGTGTCCATGTATCCTGCTGTGCCAACATCCTATGGAGAGCATTTACAATGGGTCATGGCTGGGCTAATTAACGTGTAAATGGAGCTTTCCTGGGAGGCTGGGACCCATCTGTGATCTGACTAGATAGGAATGGGGGATGAAGTCATATTTTGGAGTGGATTCTCCTCACACCTCCCCCCTTTTGAGGGCGCTAGGGGGCAGCACCTGCTCGGTGCTCCACCACGCGCCCACCTGCCCCTTCTCCCTGTCGGGACAGCCCATCGGCGTTGCCGTGGTCTCGGCCCTTCCGGTGGCGAATGGCGAAGTTGTACTGTTGGAACGCCAGGCTCCAGCGTAGCAACCTCCCATTGGTTCCAGAGACCGTGTGTAGCCAGCTCAGAGGGTTGTGGTCGGTCTCCACAATGAAATGACGCCCGTATAGATAGGGTTGCAGCCGCTGCAGGGCCCACACTATCGCCAGGCATTCTTTTTCCATGGTGGAATAGGCCACTTCCCTCGGCAGAAGCTTCCGGCTCAGGTACATAACGGGATGTTCCTGTCCCGTTGGGTCCACCTGGCTGAGCACTGCACCGAGGCCAAAGTCACTGGCATCGGTTTGTACTATAAACTGCCGGGTGAAGTCGGCGGCTTGTAGTACTGGGGAGCTGGACAAGGCGGCCTTGAGGGCTTGGAAGGCCGTCTCGCAGTCGTTTGTCCAATCGACTGCGGAGGGCAACCTCTTCCTGGTGAGGTCTGTCAGGGGCTTTGCCAGGCTACTATAGTGTGGAACAAACCTCCTATAGTACCCAGCGGTGCCCAAGAAGGACATCACCTGCTTCTTGGTCCTGGGGGTGGGCCAGGATGCGATGGCATCCACTTTTCCGGGCTCTGGCTTCAAGGCCCCCCACCTACCCGGTGCCCCAGGTAGTGGACCTCACTCATGCCCAGCTGGCACTTTTCCGGCTTGATGGTCAAGCCTGCCTGGCAGATACGTCCAAGCACCTGCATCAGGTGCTGGAGGTGATCCTCCCAGGTGGGACTGAAAACGGCTATGTCATCCAGGTACGCGGCCGCGTACCCTTCCAGTCCCTTGAGCAGCGTGTTGACCATCCGCTGAAAAGTGGCAGGGGCATTCTTCATGCCGAACGGCATGACAGTGGACTCGTACAGCCCGAATGGGGTGATAAAGGCAGAGCGTTCCCTTGCCTCACGGGTCAGGGGAATCTGCCAATATCCCCGGCTCAGATCCATGATGGTCAGGTACTTGGCCCCGGCCAACTGATCGAGTAGGTCATCGATGCGTGGCATTGGGTACGCATCGGTGACCGTGACAGCGTTGAGCCCCCTGTAGTCCACGCAGAACCGGGGTGGTCCGATCCTTCTTGGGGACGAGGACTACAGGCCCAGGCACTGTTGGACGCCTGGATGACCCCCAGCTTCAGCATCTCGTCAATCTCCTCACGCATGTGCTGCTGCACTTCGGGGGAGATCCGATATGCTGAACGCCGGATTGGGGGGTGATCCCCGGTGTCCATGTGATGGACGGCTGACTCCGTCCTTCCAGGCACGTTAGTGAACAATGCCCAGAAGGGGTGGAGAGTTGCCAACAGCTGGGACCGTTGGTCCTCCAGGAGCTGTCCACAAATCTCCACATCCTCTATGGATCCACCTGCCCTGACCAAGAGGTTCTCCGTCTCACCTACTTCGGGCAGGTTGCACACGGGAAGGGCACATGCCTCCCGCTCATGATGCGCCTTCATCATGTTCACGTGGAAGGCCTTCCGCCTTCCCCGGTCGTGGTCCAGGGTGACCAGGTACGTGACTGCGTTGAGTTGCTGGTGCACGACATATGGGCCTTCCCAGGCTGCCTGAAGCTTGTCCTGTGGTACGGGGACCAGTACCCACACTTTCTGACCCACCTGGTAGGTCCTCTCACAAGCGTTCTGGTCGTACCACTGCTTCTGGTCGGCCTGGGCCCGTCGCATATTCTCATGCACTAGCTGTGTCAAGGCCTGCATTTTGTCACGGAAGCGCACAACATACTCAATGACCGACACCTCCGGGGTTGCTAAGTCTCCTTCCCAGGCCTCCTTCACCAGAGCCAGGGGCCCCCGCACACGTCGCCCATACAGGAGCTCGAAGGGAGCGAAACCCGTTGAGGCCTGTGGAACTTCCCGGTATGCGAATAGTAGGTGTGGGAGGTACCGCTCCCAGTCGCGCCCGTGGGTGTCGACCAACATCTTAAGCATCTGCTTCAGGGTGCCATTGAACCGTTCACACAGGCCATTAGTCTGTGGGTGGTACGGGCTGGCCACCAGATGTTGCACCTGTATCAGCTTACACAAGGACTCCATTAACTGCGACATGAACTGGGTCCCCCGGTCAGTGAGCATTTCCTGGGGAAAGCCCACTCGAGAGAAAATCTCCAGTAAGGCGGTGGCCACCTTGTCGGCCCGAATGGACGACAAGGCTACCGCTTCCGGGTACCGAGTGGCGTAGTCTACTACCGTCAGTATGAAGCGTTTCCCGGAGCTGCTGGGAATGGACAGCGGTCCAATTAAATCCACAGCCACCCTCCTGAAAGGCTCGTCTATGATAGGCAGAGGTACCAGTGGGGCTTTGGGCCTTGGCCCCGCCTTCCCCACCCTCTGACAGGTGTCGCACGAACGGCAGTAGGCAGCCACATCAGTCCCCATCTTTGGCCAGTAGAAATGCTGGGCCAGCCTTTCCTTGGTCTTGGTGATCCCTAGGTGTCCGGCCATCGGAATCTCATGCGCAACCCGCAACAACTCCGCCCTGAACGGATAGGGTACCACCAACCGTCGGTCCCTGGGCCACGCCTCCGGTGAACCCGGTCGGACCGTCACGTGGTACAGCCGTCCTTGGTCCCAGACCACCCGCACGGTGTCTGAGTCCAAGGGTGGCTGTGCCGCCTGCTCCTTGAGAGCTTTCAGGCTGTCGTCAGCCGCTAACGCTGCCTGAAACTCTCGACTAGACGTGGCCAGAATGGATGAGACTGCCACGTCATCTGTCGGTTCCATGGGACCTATCTCCTGGCCCTCACCTACCCTGGCACTTACCTGGTCCGATGGGAGGATACCGTCGGGCCCCTGAGGGGCCTCCTGGCTCCTGGCCCTCCCACTGCGCGTGACAGCGGCCACGACCGCTGCAACCGCTGGTGGGGCTCCCTCCCCCTCGGCGTCTATATAAGTCGCCAGTCTGCTTGGCCTAACCTGGCCCTCCGACATCCTGTTTGTGGGGAGACCCTGCTCTGTGGCCTTTCCTGGGAGCCCTGCCTCACCTGCATGCTCCCCCACTGTAGCTGTCTGCCCCCTGTCTGCCCTGGCTGTGGGGAGACCCTGCCCTGTGGCCTTTCCTGGGAGCCCTGCCTCACCTGCATGCTCCCCCACCACAGCTGTCTGCCCCCTGTTTGTCCCCTCTGATGCCACACCAGAGGACAACGATTCCCAGCAGGCTTGCTGGACACATCCTGCTGCCCTATTGCAACCTGCTGATCTTATCTCCTCTCCACAGGATGGAGAGGAACACACCATATCACCCACCTCCATACTCCCCTCAGTATGCATGTTAACAACATTGTTCACAATATTAACATGGTTGGATGACACATCACACTTGGGGGGAGCAGACCTTGGGGCTTCAGGGGCCTCAAAACGGGCTACCAGCCGCCCCAAGTCTGTCCCTAACAAAATACTAGCTGGAATGTTCGGCGATACCCCCACCTCCCGCATTCCCTGCCCGGCACCCCAGTCCAAATACACCCTGGCAACTGGCAGCGCCGGCACAACGCCTCCAATTCCGGAGACAGCGCAGGTCTTTCCGGGTATCATGTCCTTTGGGGACACCAGCTCAGGCCGCACCACAGTCATCTCCGCGCCGGTGTCCAAGAGTCCCATGGCAACAGACCGGCCTATGGTGACTGGCTGGTAGTTATCAAGGGGCCTTCCCCCACCCCCACCCACACACAAAACATTGGGGGGCCTTGGAAAAGGGGACTGGGACGGGCCCTTCTGGCGCTGGGGACATGCGGCCTTGAAATGTCCTGGCTGTTTGCAAAGGTGACAGAGTCGGGGTTCCCCCACAGACGTGGAAGCATGGGCTGGGGGCCCCCTGGGCTTAGGAGAAAGGACAACTGGCCCTCCGGGCGTCTTACCCCCTCTCCAGCTGGTGTGCTTCCTGGCCTCCGGTGCCCGATTGTTGGCATACTCATCCGCGAGGTTTGCTGTGGCGGTGGCCCCCTCAGGTTTCCGGTCACGAAGATGCTGCTGGAGGTCCTCTGGGCAGTTCCACAAAAACTGCTCCGTGGCGATGAGCTCCTTCAGCTGCTGGACGGTGGTGATCTTTAGCCCCGAGGTCCACTGGTCGACTGCTCTCTGGAGGGCCCGCATGTGTTCCAGCTGTCTGTAGGACCCCGCTGCAAACTCCGGAGCTTCTTCCTGTACATCTCAGGAGTGAGATTGTACTGCCGGATCAGTGCCTGCTTGATTCCCTCGTAGGTCAGGGTGGACTCGCTGGGCAGGTCCCCGAAGATCTCCAGAGCTTTACCTCTGAGACGAGGAGTCAGAAACCGGACCCACTGGTCCTCAGGCACATGGTGCTGGCGGCAAATTTTTTCAAATGCCAGCAAGAAGGTGTCCAGGTCTCCACCTTTATCCAGCATGGGAAAGTCCTCCGCCCTCAACTTTGGGACCTGGGTCTCAGGAGGCTCTTTACTGGCCGGGGTGGACTTGGCCTTTTCCAGCTGAAGCACCTGTAATTGGTGGTCACGCTCACGCTGACGATCCTCCATCCGCTCCCAACGTTCTGCAACTGCTAGGAGGGCCTTGTAGGCGTCGAGGTCTCCAGCCTCAAGCTTAGCCAGGGCAGCTTGCAGGAGAATAGCCGATTGTGAGCTGCCCACTGCGCCACTGACCACCTGCGACTGGCTCCTTGAGGAGCCCGAGCTGGACTCCTCCTCGCCTTCATAGTCCATAGCCTGGTCTGGGCCGAGCTCCTCCTGGCTCACTTCACCGACTGTTTCCTCTGGGCCTACAGCTTTGCCCTTGCTACGACCAGCCATCCTTGCAACCCTTGGTCACTTGACACAAAAACTGCAACCTGAATGCACCCAAAACCTTGTATTTGCACTCTGACTGGTCTAGTGCTGAGTTAATCTTAAGACCCCAGCAGCAAAACCCACTGCTGGTAGTCCTAGTGTTTGGGAGTACGGAACCCGCACTCACACACACTATTGTCTTGATCCCACCGCTCTGCCACCAATATGTGACGAACACAGCCTAGTCCGCCGGCCCACTGGAGGGACGACGGCCTGACTTGGGGTGTATCTCGACGTTGCACGGCCCCCTAGGGGGTGCACAAGGTCAGCCAGATACGGTTCCACTGTTCACCCCTGTCCACACGGGCACAGGGAGAAGAAGGGAGGACGAGAGAACACTTTCCTCGTCCAGAACCCTGAACGGCTGCCACCAGTTCTCTCGTTTAGTTATAAGACCGGTCCGTTACCGACTTATAACAGGGCCAGGAACCAACCCTTGGGTAGCTATATATCATAGACCGAGTACTAGGCGTGTGAGGCCGATGATCAAGACAGACTAACTCAGATTAAAGTTTATAGATTTAATTAGCCTTGGAGGGCACACTAGACAAATATATACAAAAGGATAATAATATACAGGTAAGAGTCAGAGGTGCACATACAAGCATGGGTTACAGACAAAAGGCAGTTAAAATGGGTCAAGTTACCTTCTGGTTGGCTTGGTTCTGGGCTCACATGGGGGGGCTTATGTGGCCTGGCTTCTGTGGGTGGATGCTCCTGGAAATGCTGTTAGGTACCCCCCTCCATGGATCAACGGCAGAGCCCACACAGGCTCCTGCTTATATCTGTGAGGGGACATCCCACATGGCAGCCCCCTTACACGCCCCCACACACCCCTGGGACGGTCTAAGAACTCCTCCCACTCAGGTCATGCAGTTTCTGATACAAACACAAAAATGGACCATAACGCGGCAGGGCATTGGCACAGAACCGAGCCGGTAGCACCATCAGAACCGGCTGGGTGTACACGACGCCCGGATATCAGACACGCCTATCTTATGGGCTCCGTAGGTCCGGTTCTGGATATCTCGGTCCCCCTGCGCCTTAGAAACCTGGAAATGGTGGCTGTGTGTGTGGGGAGTTCCATGTTTTGCGATATGAACTCGCCATGGACCAGTTATGAGCGGATCGCCTATAAATCGATATGAAATATCGGAGACAGTTTGGCTAGGGTCAGTTTCATTCAAGCCTTTGAAGCTTGGGAGTTTGAGGCAGCATTTGTTCAGTGCTAATTAATGGAATTGAGGGTTCATTTGAGGTGTCCATGTATCCTGCTGTGCCAACATCCTATGGAGAGCATTTATGGGTCATGGCTGGGCTAATTAACGTGTAAATGGAGCTTTCCTGGGAGGCTGGGACCCATCTGTGATCTGACTAGATAGGAATGGGGGATGAAGTCATATTTTGGAGTGGATTCTCCTCACAGAGCCTATTGCCCTAAATGTATGGCAGCTTTGGCCCCACAGAGAGGAATTAGTGTTAGTCACCCACATGATGAGGTTACCTTGACCTGGTATGTGGGCATATGCAATATGATCAAAATGCACACTAAAGACCTCCATTTAATACATATATAGAGAAGAGCAGTGATACACTTTAAATGTTTCTTGAGTTCACTGTTTGTATGGCTTTTAGTACCTACTATGTGCTATGTTATTTTGTGTTGCACAAAAATGTTAGACTGGAAATCTAGTAAATAAAATGACCAGTTCTATAGACACTAAGCAATAAAGGTGAAGTTCAATAGGCAAACAAATATGAAAAATGTATTAACCTCTATATCCTGATGAAACAAAAATCCTAGGGAGCCAAATATTTCCTGTAATCAATATAAGGATATATAAATCACATTAATAGTAAACCTTTCTATATATATTGTATATACAACCTAAAATCTACTCATAAAAGAAAACAATAAACTGCTAAAAATACAATCAGTTCAGAATATAGCCATATAAAACAATCTCAGTCTAGGAGACTATAATGCAGCCAACCATGGGAACCTTGTGGTATATCAATATAAATTGCATTTCAGTCAATTCCGGTGGTATAGAACTAGCTAGGGTAGTTATCTAGGGCACATGATGTGATTTATGTTACCTTATATTGATTATGGGAAATCATTTGGCTTTCTCTAATTTTCCTTACTGTATCTTTCTGGATATCATAGGTGGTAATAATGTTTATATATTTGGTTTATTGAACTTTGTCTCTTTGTCTCGGTTGGTGTCTAATCTTTTCTAATCTTGTCAGGTATAACTGGCACACCAGTGTACTTAACAGTATGCTTTCATCCATTAGTGAAAGGTCCTCTTTCAGGTGCATATTATGGAAAGACGAGTTCACTTCAAAGAGTTGTGTCCTTGTGAGTGGTGCACAGGCCCTTCCTTAACTTTTTTCTCTTGGTTTAAAATATCTAGAAATGAGTGGAGTGAAACATAACTTTGTGCATGTGATTTTGCATGTTGTGATAATATCTTGAACTTGTATTTTGAGAAATTAAAGTCCTTAAAATGGATGCCCAGCGAACCGCTTCCCCCCCCTCTGCAAACAAAGGAATCTTGTATAGCTTTATTCATCTACTTGTGATATGCTCTGAAAAAATCTGTGCATACCTTGTGATATATCTGTCCTTCCTGCTCTGAGCAGAAGCATTTTCTGTTTAAAAGCTGTTTACCTTTTCCCTGTAAAACTACTAGTCCTGGGATCCATTGCTGTGCTTTGTCTATCCTACTCGCTCCCAATCGCAGTCTCAGTGGACTACAGTTTCCTCCCTTTTGTTAAAAGCTTTGGAAGGCAGAACCAAGGAGAAGTAGCTTTAAATATTGCCCCAAAAAAGCCACACCCATTTGGTCATCTGATCTTCTGGTATGGACACAGAGCTGTTTCCTGTCTGTAAAGACACACAGAATCACTGAGCTTCCTGTCATTAAACAGCTAATGTATAACTGTAGGAAACCTACAGAAAATACAGTAACAACTACAAAAAATGTATAATTTGGGAAAGGTATGATTTTGAAAAAAAAATGTTTTTCCACTAGACAACCCCTTTAATAAAATTTGGTAAGAACCCAACTGCATATGTTGCTGTAGGAAGAACTGAATGAAACAAACATAAGTTACAAAAAAGGAAAAAAAATGATTTTCATCATACATTCTTTGCACAAACATGTTGTATCTCTTTGTGTGTGTATACACATTGTATATATATATATATATACACATATATATATATATATATATATATATATATATACTTTCAGCATGCTATGAACTGTCTTTCTCATGTATAATCAAGCGTGAATACATCTCAGATTGATTGAGCATAGCGATGTTATTATCAGTATCAGGAGGTAGACAAGGGAATGTTAAATCTAGTAGGGACTTGATTTGAGATTCTGTAAATAGAAACTAATAAAATGCTTCCATGTGTCTATTAAATATCAATAAAGAACCCATCATTGCTAGTCAAATAACTGAAATAAAATGAATATATATAGCATAGCACATGCAGAAAACTGTAGTTACATTTCAACACCTCAAATTCCCATTACACAGTGTTAAAACTGATCTAGTGACAGCATACTTTATATAAATAGATATATAGATATAGATATATAAAGTATGCTGTCACTAGATCAATTTTAACACCGTGTAATATACATACAGATCTACAGAGGAAAATGTGCAGTAAGTTTGGTCATGCTTCTAGCCTTGGGGTGCTTTTGCCTGAGGTAACAACTGAAATCTTCACCCAGCGTAATTCAAGGTGGGAACTATGTATGGTATACCTGCCAAAATGCTGTCCCCTGAGGTCTGACCTGAACCTTGCCTCATGGATAGTACATAATTTAAGTAGACATTGATATAGCAAAATCTGATTAATGTTGCAGTCTGAGATGGTCTTTGTCCAGCTTGTGTCTACAGCCTTTGCAATCACATATATCTCATGGTCAAGTTGTCCATTCACTACGATAGCAAATTACGTCAGTATTGAAGAAACCTTGCTGCAGCCTAGGCTGTGCACAAACTCTAAAGAGTATGGAACTTTTAATGGACCAGTTAGTTAATAAATCTTCATATCTCAGCACCTGCATGCCCAAACCGTCTCTTCAGTGTCCGGAGATAATATTTAAATCTTTGTAAACCTATGCATGGGTGTAACTATAGCCATAGCAGCTGCTATGAAGCTCAGAGGTTGAGAGGGGCCACTTGGGTGCAAGAACAGTGTACTTTTTGTATGGATTTGGGGGCTTTTGGTCATCTAGCAACTTAATATAGATTTTCTGCTATATAGTGCTATTATTTGTACCTTTTATTATTACAGGGTCAAAAGTTCTAGGACACTCTTTTATTTCAGAAACAAAAGAGATAATGACATATCTGAATAACCCAGTAAGTAATGGAAGAGGGGGCCTATCTTTTAGGCTATGTTCGGACCCTGTCCGTCATCTTGAACTCCACCATATTGGAACAAGAGCAAGTTTGTCCAATGTCAAGGCGGTTATGGAGCATATCAAAGAAGACCAGAATTGTCTCAGAAATCGATTGCCACAAACAGATTTGCAATATTTCTTGTGGTTAAAAAGTTTTCAGTGCAGAAAGTTCTCATGTGGGTCCATAACAATTGGATACAGTGCCTTCAGCTCTGTGTTCAGCACCAAGGACACACTGACCAACAGCTCCGCTGTTTGTCCTGTCTGCCTGTACACTCGCAGGTTACAGGGTAAGACAAATAGCGGAGCTCCAGGTCACTGTGTGCTGAAGCCTAGCGGGCAGCTAATCGGCTTCTAAGACTTCCACAGCCTTACATGTTTACATTGCTTATCAGCAGATCTTCTCTCCTCTTAAACAGGGAGCATGTAGGGGAAACAGTGCTATTCAAGGTGTCTTGTTATTCTCTACAGCTACTAAATGCTCCCACAGCTGCTTTCTATCAGTAACTTCAGGACCATACACTGTACTGAGCCAGTATTACCAGGGGAGCGAGCATGTTATGCCTGTGGGCGTGATAAAGCCTGCAGGCACTACCTGGACAAGGCTTTTTGGTGCCCTAGGCAATTACAGCCAATGGTGCCCCCCTCGCTACCAAAAAAATTGCACCCCCCACACTAATTCCTCTCGCCCCTGCGCCAGGTCTTCTCGCCCCTGCACCAGGTCCTGTTACTAACTTTCTGCATATTCCACATAGGACAACACGTTGAACATGTCAAACAGCTGTTGCTGCACCTTTATGTGTGGATAAATTTTGAACTGCAAGAGATATTACAAATCTGATTGTGACAATTGTTTTCTGAGACAATTCTGGTCTTCTTTGATATGCTACATAACCACCTTCCCAATGGAAAAACGTGCCCTTGGTCCAAAATGGCAGCTTTCAAGGTGACAACCATATTCTGGACATAGTCTAAAAGGTAGGCCCCTCACCCATTATTGGCTGGGGTATTCAGTATACATCATTCTCCCTTTTGTTTCTGAAATTAAAGAATATCCTAGGACTTTTAACTCACTCTGTACTTATGTTGCTGTGTCAGCTTTCTGGTTTTAGGCAGTGAGGCACTTCTCATTTTGCTTTGGGGCCCTATGAATTCTAGTAACGTTCTTGAACCTACAGTATATAAAACATTGGTAACTTCATTGTTGAGTGATATGTATGTGTGTTTGCTCATTCACGCAAAAGACTGGAAGCTGACTAACTTTTAAATAATATTTCATAGTAAGAAACACACAGGTCCTCCGAGTCCAACCTATAATTTGGCAGTGTTGATCCAGAGAAAGGCAAAACCCCAATGAGGCAGATATAAGAGAATAAATTCCTTCCCGACTCCAAATCTGGTAATCAGAATAATCCCTGGATCAACGTCCTATCTCCAGAATTAATTACCATAACCTGTGATATTATATTTTTCAATAAAGGCATCAAAGCCCTTCTTCAACTTGGTCATGAATATGCTCTACTGAAAGCATAGCACACACCCTCACAGCCTATAATTTACTTACATATTTGAAATTTCAGTCCTGTAAAAGTCCCAAGTTTTGATGCAAGTCACATTTTTACAAAAAAAAGACTTTTGCATTTCTCTTTTAATTGTAACGTGAAAGATTTAGAGAGGGATTTGGCCTATACAGCGCAGTAATCTACAATTACTTTAAATTTGACACAATTAACTCCATTGTATCTTGATTATGACCAGTGTATGAAATGGTGGTCTTAATAAAGTCCCCAAAATCTTATAGAAAAGTAGATCGTCCATTTACATGCAATGCCTAATGATCTTTGGGTCCACACTGAAGCTCTATAGACACATTTCCTAAACTCATCATTGCAGCTGTCTCTTAGGTGCAATATGTGTCTGGTTGATCCAAAATCCATTCCATAAATGTAGTTGACTTTGATTAGTAAGGACAATAAATCTTGCCGTTGTGAATAGCACAATGTAAAATCTGTCGCTACCTCACATACATAATTAAGATCTCCTAATTAGTTTGCAGTGTATTTTTCCCTAATTAAAATAAACACCACTCTGTGAGGAGAATGAACGGAAAGTTCAGTCACACTTCTGTGTCATTATAATTTGATATAGAAATAATTAATATGCTTAACTGTACCAAAACATTACAGTCGACCAACAAAAGCCGATTTGGTGACTTAGAAAATATTTATTGCAATTGAGCTATCACTGTAGTTACCTCAAAGCATTTAAATATGGAAAACCACCTTGGGTTATGTTTAAGAATTTAATTAGCGCTCATGCTATTTAAAGATGCATATTTTCCAGCAACCAAGATATAATAGGAAAATTCAGCGGGGGGTAGAAACTTAAATTTTGCAATTACAAGAATTCTATACAAAATGATGTAGAATCACTAAAAGATTTAGATTAGCTGCTACAGTATAGTTTAAAATTTGTTTTATGTAGTTCACCAATCAAATTACATAGAAGTCATGTACCCAAATACTGTGCAGATGTAGCAGAGCGAGCTGAATCTGTAAATGATCTCTGACCCTTGATTTTCTGTATAATTATACAATGATAAACACCACATGGGGAAGGTAGAATCATTTTTTCAGCCACTAAAAAAATTCCACAAATATCTTGAACATGTTTCGTCAGAAATAGTGTTCCTTGAATAGGTCCCTGTTTGGTCAAACTTGTGAAACAATTCAGGTTCAGGAGGCCCAAACCCACATTGTTTTCAAATAAAGCTCCAAATCCTAAATTGTGCTGAGGGCTAGACATTTCTATACTTTTTATGCATGAACTCACAGTTCTGCGGCACTTTCAGTAAATGTAACATAACCCTAACCCCAATGTTACGTTAATCCCTGCTACATTAACTGTGAAGCTAGAGCAAATGTACCAAGGAAACGTAAAGATGTATGAAAAACCCAAACTCCAACTAAGAGTTAGGGTTGATTTGTTTAGTAATTTGATTCTCGTCAAACCAAATCGAATTGCTGAGATTCGGATTAAATTTGACATCAACCCAAATCCAAAGCACAATACTAGTTAAGAGAATATGTAATCAACTCAATGCAACACCAGATTAGTCAGTTATTGATAGGTTGATTCTGCTTTAGACTTTTAAACTGAGTTTTATTACAGTATGTGGTCTAAACTTGATAAAGCAATAGGAATCTCATATCTGTGCTGTCCATGGTCCTGAACAGAACTGTTTTCGCATCCACCAATAAGTAAAGTATAGTTCTTGAGATAATCGTGGCAGTGATTGTGGGTACCACAGCCCAGAGAGTGAACCATATAATTGTCTATACAACTGTACGATGGCACTCTGGAGAACTCCATACTGCCTGCTACTACAGCTGCATCTCCCGTTGTCACTTATACATTTCTGTTTGGAGACATCTTTGAAGTTCCAGCTTAAAACTGCTCTCAATATTATGTTAGGGAATCTAATAAGCAAAAATTATGAATTGTTTAACTAGTTCCTGGCTGGGCTGTTTACAACCCTCTCCCAATCATGAACAGGCACATTTTTTTCTGAAGTACAGTAGTTTTATCACTTCTTTTCCATGATATGTTAGGCTTTATGTTTATGGAATTCTTATTAATATTTTATAAATTATTATTATTTTTTTAATATGAAGGTTTTTTTTTAAACTTTTTTATTTATATTTTTAACAGCAAAAGAAGCACTAAAATAATTTTTGTAACTGTGTCAGTTTTTCATCACGGATATTTAAATATAGCTGATGTAAGGTTTTAGGGTCATTGGGGCTAAAAGTTGCAGTTTGGACTGTTAGTTTTAATTTAAATAATATTTGTGTGTTTTTTTTATACTTTGTTTTGCATACTGTGCCCACCATAAAGTCCTTTTTTTTTGGGGGGGGGGTGGCATTTTGGCATATTCTCTAGTTTCTTCTCTCACTGGGGTTGATATATTAGCCCCAGTTACAGGAAAAATCCAGGGGAAATACATCCTCTGTGCTGACTGTAGAGTTGATCTGGGTCTATTAGGTCTCAGCAGATATTGCAGTTACAGAGTCCCGGTGGTCACCTGATTGCCTGCACTGGTAAGCAGGAAGCCAAAAGACTTCCTACCTGTCTGTGTATACAATGCTCATTGAGCGCTGTAAGCGATGGGATTGAGAAGGCAGGAATGTTAGTAAATTGTCCCTGTCTTTTTATTTGAGAGGCAGCTATTGCTGATAGCCAACTCTCCACCAGTGCAGCTGTACAATTAGCATGCAGCTGCACTCTTTGCACAGACATTCCAGAACATAGGGCCACATGTATGAAACGATTTTGGTCTAAAACTAGAAACCTATGGGCAAAAAGTGAGTTTTAGACCAAAACTGTTTCATACCTTTGGCCCATAGTGTGCAGAGTTAGGGTATGTTCACACGGCATCTTTGTGGGGTGTATTTCAGCGCGTTATTGTGCTGCAATATGCCTGAAGTATGTCTTACATTGGCAAGTAGTTAAGTGTATTTTTTATGTTTTTATTTTTTTAAGTCACTATATAAAAAAAACTGTAAAATGAGCTATGTCTGAGCACAGTGTTAGTGCGATTGTTATTCAGCTTGTGCTGTGTACACTTGGGTTAGGGTAGTAGTTTTCTCACATCAGTAGTGAAAGGTTACACCTCTCTGCATGCACACCTGAAGATGCAGAAAGCTCAAGCCAATTGCTCTTTATTAGGAAAATCATACATTTGAACATTACATTATATTAGAAAAGTACCAAGAATATCTTAATTGGTTTATATTTAAAGGCGTGGTCCAGTTATTATTTCTTTTATAAATTTAGGATGAGGTTGTTGGTGTAAAACAAAGAAATCTTATCCTTACTTTTTCCTTACCTCCGTTCCAGTGCTGCTGCTGTCTGCCATCTTCCTCAGTCTCTGCTTACTTCCTATTCCCACTTCTTAGATCCTCACCACTGGAGTCACTTATTGGCTACAGTAGTCATGTACCATTGCTTGACATCATTGCCTAAAGTGTCTACTTCTGAACTGTGATGTCAGGAACATGACCTCTGCAACCAATCAGTGTCTTCAGCATTGACCATCTGAATGATGGAAGCAGGAGGTAAAGTGCCTTGGAAGATGGTGGACAACTTCAGCAGTGCTGGAACAAAGATGAGGACAGAGATTTTTTTTTCCTATTCCTGTAGCCTTATCCTACATTTATTAAGAAAGTAAGAACTTTATATTCTGTTTAAGTTTAAAATTGTTCAATATTAAATTCAGATTATTTACTGTACAATAGTAACCTGACCAGGGTGTGATAGGAGTAGTGAGGTGTTGACTCTAGCAGTCTCCTTTTGGCCGCTGGCTACCGTAACACTTGGTCAGCAACATGAAATCTTGTCGAAAGGGGGTCAATCTGTCACATCAAACTTTTTAATAACCCCTTAGATACTGCACTCACATTTTTCATGGCAACTAAGAGGTTGAGATTGGAGTTACCTCTGATCACAGCTAAGTGGCAGATACAAACTGTAATTAACAGCCACTAACTGCTGCTTATGGAGAGAACACCATACACCCAATTCAGACTATAAAATGCACTAAAGTTTTAGGCTGTTTGTAGGGAAAAAAGTATGGCTTACTGTCTGACCAATACAGTGTTTTGCTATATTATCAATTTAAGTGTGCAAGAGGTATAGCCCAGAAAAAAGAATCCGATGTATCATGACCCGGGGACCTCCTCCTGTCTTCGGTCTCCTGTGACTGGTGGTAGTTTCCTCTCCCCTAGGGGAAAACTTCTACTTATCAATAATTTTTAAGCCTTCTGGCAATTAACAGGACTTTGTTCTTTAAAAGAGCCTATCAAGTTTTTCAGTGACATAAGCATCTTTAGAAAACAACAAATTCTGAGAGCGCTGCATGGTGGGATATCAGCTGTCCAGCCTTCTTGAACCTGGCATCGCACTGTACAGCCCATAAGCTACAGTAACACCAACCAAGTCTAATTATGAGAAGTCAGCATTAGTCCAGTGCTATTAAACATCAGCAGAAATGTAACCTGAAGAAATCCTCACGGTGACAGAAGCCTGACACAGCATGCAGGGACACGGTTTGCTGCAGCCTTGCCCTCAGTAATCAGCATGACTTGAATACCAATAGAATTATTCTGAATAATAAATCTTTTTAAAGCACATTCACATCATGAAATCATTATAAAACCCATATGGCTACTTGTTAGACTATGTAAAAGCCACAGAAGACTCCATGCATACTCATTGCAAGTACTGTGACATGTGCATTCATCACCTGGCTATTAATTGTGCCGTAAACTCAGTCTTTTCTTTCTCAGTAAAATGATACGGTTTCAGTTTATTCCATTAAATTTTATTTTTACCTTTTTTAAGTGTAACTGTGCCATGGATGTGTAACAGAATGCGTGCTAGCTAGATTTCTTGCTGGTAGACATTTTTTTTAGTGTTTCTTTTTTAACATTTGTATGCACCATAAAAAATTGCTATGTAAAATTGTTGCTAAGGACAAGGGATAGCTCTCTTATGGTTTTTGGCCACCACTGAGAAATATACAGCTAAGTTTCTGTAACTTCCCACAAAGCTGTGCCCCAGAGCCGTTCCCAGGCTAAAATTGCACTCAGGGTGGGGTTTAAGACAATTCCACCCCCCGTAAAATAATTTCGCCAACAATGCATCACCATCAATCAAAACCAAAATATACAAAAAGCTTTAACACAATGTACTACAAAATAAAAGTCATACAGTTACCAAAAGTAAACTGTACACAAAACCAGAATCCCAGGCTAATTTGTCCCAGACGCCATGACGTTTCTCCCGACCTTGACCCCTTCACTGTAGAATTTACAAAACAAACATCTTAGATTCCTCAATTTATCAAACACTTCTCTACCAATTTGTTTTATTGTACAAACTCCCCATCTATACACCTCATATAGTATAATGACCCCTTTGCACCAAACAGTTCAGTATGTACACCCCCAAACTTAGGTAGGCAGTCCTCAAATAAAATAGGTGTATAGCGCCCCTTATTAGGTAGGTAAACTTATAGGTCCCCCAATAGGTAGGTATCTCAGTCCCCTTTAAACGGATAGGTAAATTTTATAGGCTCCCCAAAGTAGAAATATAGATCCTATTAGTATTTTTAAGGCCACCTTAGTAGTTTTTGGCCCCCCCTAGCCCCTGTGAAGCCCCAGGGCCATGTTTTTTTATTC
>JAODAL010012802.1:0-93887 GCA_025379985.1 Phyllomedusa bahiana
AGGGGGGTTCCTGGACGGGTTTCAGGGACATTTGGGGCCCTTTTGGGCGCCTCTCTTCCTGTTAGGTACTAGACTCTTAGTGCGTTTTTGGAGCGCAGGTGGTGGGTGAATTGTAATCGGGAGTACTGACTCGGTGCTGATTAAAATGAAGGGGGGAAGGGGGGTGAATTTTTTCTTACCCCTGTTTTGAAAAAATTTTGTTTTGCTTTTTAAAACATTTGAACTTTTAAAATCTGTCAATTTTGTAGGAATTGTTTTTTTTTCTATAAGGATAGGTTGTGATACCTCATGTAATGCAAATTTTGGAAGGTTTTGGTTTTTGATGGATGGTTGTAATTGGGTTTCTAATTTGTTTTGTAAAAAGGAAAATTTCTTCTTAAAATAAACACTTTAAAAAAAAAAAGATGTTGTTAAGGTACATGCGGCCCACATAATATTAAGCAGGTACCGTATAGTGAATGTTATAGCAGATCAGTGCATAAGTTACTTATTCTACTTTTGCAAACTGTATTTATTTAGCATGTATATACTTATCTGCTGAACAACTAGGAAATAAGGTTTCAGAAAAAAAACTGTGGGGGAAAAGGGAATGGAAAAGGAAAATTCAGGTAAACCCCATTGATTTGTAACCAAGTGGAGAACTTCTTGGAGGGCTATATGGTCAGGTTGTCCTGCTCACTGGAGAACCAGAAAAAATGGCTTCAAATTCACGATTAAATAACATTATTTAGTAACTTTTGGTCTAAACATACCTTTTACTATGTTAAAAATTTTAGGCCCCCTCACAAATCGTGCTGGAATTTCCCTCTGTTTGGGGGTCAAGCACATTGAACCCAACACTTCATAAAGCTAATAAGGAGGGTCGGGCCCCCCCTTTTTTGTAGTGTTGGGTTCAAAGTTTTTGGAACCGGAAAAAAAGGGGACACTTTACACAAGTCTATTGGGTTTCCCTGATTATGTTAGGTATATTTTGACCACGTTTCCTTAAAATGTGTTTACTAGCCTTGGGTCATAGCCAATTTTTCTAGGCCTTCAGTGAGTGGGACACCATTTACGTGAAGGGCCATAATGACAATGTAACAATATTACCAGGTTATTACAGAGACAAGTTAAATGAGCTCTATTTATAAAAAATGTTTTCAATTTTTTTTTTAAGGGGGTTTTTTCCCCAGAAGATCGCCATCTACTAGATGGGAAAAGAAGGATCTTCTTTTTAGCTCACACTCTAACCTTAGTCTATCATATCAAGGCTCACTTGTGATTTTTTAAATTTTTCAGGCAGTGACTACATTTTGTTTACCCCCTTTTATGGGGAATTTTAACCCCTAGGTATTGTTAAAAATGCTGCTAAAAAATTTTATATGTTTTCCAACTAATCAACAAGGACCAAGTTGGATTTTTCCCCCTTTTGAGGGGGAGACAACACCGAGGACCATTGAAACCCAGTTAAGTTTTTTAAAATTTCCCAGCGGAACAGGGCCTCCTCCTGAGTCTGGATGCCGAAAAGTCTTTTGATAGACTGGGTTGGCCTTTTTTGTTTGAGACACTGGTTGCCTTTGATGGCTCTTTCCTGACAGCTGTAAAGGAGCTTTATTCCTTTCCCTCAGTCTCTATCAAACTCCCCCATTGTCTCCGCCCCCTTTCAGTTGGGAAATGGAACGGGGCGGGCTACCCCCTTTCCCCATTTGCTTTCGCCCTCTGAGGGGCCTCTAGCAGCCTCGCTATGAAAAAATGAATCAGAGGTGTTCTAGTGCGAAGCAAAGAATTCAAGCTCTCCCTTTTTTCGGATGATATCCTGCTAACCCCTACTGATCTACATATGATCCTCCCGGCGCTTCATGTCCTGCTAGACCAATTTATCAGGGTATAAAATAATACCTCCAAGACAGAGGCCCTTCCTATCAATCTCTTGCCTACCACCTATTCTTCCCTTAAAAGTAATTTTCCCTACAAGTGGCAAGACCATTCTCTTAAATATTTAGGCACTTCCATAACGAACAGGTATGAATCCCTCTATAGCGGCAATTTTCCTCCCTTATTTAACCCCTTAAGCCACACACCTGAAAAGTAGTTAATGACCAGAACTTTTTTTGGTTTTTGCTCTTTCCAGAACATTTTTGGGTTTTGCCCCCCTTTCGTTTCAACAGTTGTTAACTTTTTTATTTTTTCAATTACAAATTTTTCTGAGGCCTCGTTTTTTCAAAATCAGTTGTCTTTATTGGGGTATTTAAATTCCTTATAAATAATTTCAGAAATTAAAAAAAAAAGTTTTTTTTTTTTTTTTTTTTTTTTCACCATTCTAAATTTCACATTTTAAAATTTAACTTGTTAGTTAATTTCTACGGGTTTAAATTACGATCATGGGATACCAAATTTTATGGGGTAGGTTTTTTTTGTGTGTGAAATTTGTTTGCACAATTATTTTTTAAAATTTATATTTTTTTTTTTTTTTACATATTTTTTTTATTTTTTTTTTAAACCCAAAATGAAAGGAAAAAGTTCCCTTTTTTTTTAACATTTGGGTTTAATGTTTAGCATTTTTCTTTTATTGTTTAAAAATTTTTAATTTCTGTGTCTTTTGGGCACGGGGGCAGTGATCGGGAAAGGTCATGGTTCCCCTTGATCACTAGTTTGTTACATAGACGCCCGGGGGGGTATCTGGGTTCCCCGGGGCTGATGTGCAGTCGTTCCCGGGCTCTGTTGGGTCACCGGGTTGTCCGATCACCCGACAGAGAGAAAAAAACCCTGTGGGGGTGCTGCTTTGACGAACTGGGAAAATAAAAGGGGTTTAAAAAGGCAACCGGGAGCGGGAAAATTCCCCCGCTTTGGCGCTTGCGGGGAGCTGTGCTGGGTTTCAGGGCTGTGTTGTACCCCCCTTTTTTCCCAGCGTTGCTGCGGGCCGGGACCCGCAAAACGTGAAGTCTGAGGGGCGTAAAAAGGGCATTCTGAAAAACAAAAGCCCTAAAATTTCCCTGGACATAAAAAGATGGCGGGGGTCATTAAGGAACTAAAGAACTAAAAAGTCACCCCAAAAATGGCAACACTTACCCTTCCCCCTTTTGGTGAATAAATTCAAAAAAAAAAAAAAAAAACGATACAGGTATAGCCCCTAGAATAAAGATACAAAAGAATAATTTTAAAATTAAAATGATAAAAGTAAAAAAGAAATAAACCCTCAAAAACCCCCTGTCACAGAACTCACTACCTCAAAAAGGGGGAAAGTGCCCCAAATAAGGGCGCCCCCACAGTGTCGGGTCCTCAAAACCTCCCATGTTTTATCAATTTTCCCAAAAGAGTTTGTCTCCAGGTGAAATTTCGTTTAAGTAGAGGTCTTTCATTTGTCCCTAGTACTCAAATGAATTTTTTGGTGGATCAGAGATATCCATTTTTTTTGTCGTAAGTCAAATGGAAGAAGTTTTTTAAACTAAAAGAGAATAGACGTGTGCATCTCGGGGTGGGATTCTCCCGTTTATGGGTATACAAACCCTGGGGGGTTTCTACTGGAGGACAATGAGAAAGATCTTTGTTGGGTCCTTTCTTATGTCGACCTAAGAGATAAAATGCCTCCAGTCTCTGATGACAATGTCGACATTTTGTCAAGATGGGTGTGACGGCTTGAGAAAATCCCAAAAAAATGAGATCTTGACCAGAAAAGGGTTTTAAATCTTCCCCAGAGGAAATACCTCTTTTTAAAAAATCTTGGCAGGATAAGTTTTTTACTTCAAACCCGCCGACAAAGGCAAAAATATTGTTTTTCTTAATCATTTGATTAAAAAAAACATGTGCCTTAAAAACTGAGTGACAAACGGCTATGGTTTATTGATTCTAAACCCTTCGACAAGATTTTGCCCCAAAATCAAAAGTATTCTGGGTGAAGCTTTGTCCTTAAAAAGTCATTGATTAAAGGTATAATTTTTTTTTTTAACCTACCTCAGGTATTTTCCTTTTAGGGCCCTTTCCCTAAGGTCCATAAGGGGGGTGTCCCCCCAAAAATGTAGACCCTTAAATTTGGGATAAACAATTCTGACCAAAAAAGCGAGTTTAGTTGAAAAAATATTCCCCCCCATTCGTTACCTCCCTTCCCTCTTATATTAGGGATACCACAGATCTGCTTTTAAAAAATTGGATGGCATGATGGGGAGGAGGAGTTTGGCTAGCAGTGTTGACTTTGGGGCTTCTAAGCTCCACCCCCCATGAGGGGGTTTGGGTGTGTTGAATATTCCCTGGCCAAAAGGAGTCCCTTTTTACGAAACAATACTTTTGTTTTGAAGCTCTTGCAGTTTTTTTAACACATAATTTTTTCCCTTCGATGGCAAGATACCACCAGTAGGGGCCAGCTGGGGGGCCCCCCAGGGGCCCCCCCACGTATGCTAATTTTTCCCTGGGCTGGTGGGAGAGAACTATATCTTCTCAGAATTGTATCAAAACTTTGTTAGTAACATTGTTTTTGGGGCGCTTATTGATGAATCATCATTTTGTGGTAGGTAAAGAGAAGATTTTCTCTTTTTCATTGAGAGCTCAACGTCAACACTGGGGTTTTGGATTTCCTTTCGAAATAAATGCCCGTGAGCTGTATTTTGGACCCCCTGATAAGAAAACCATTGATGGGCCCCTTAGAAAAACCTTTAAGAAAGCCAACGAAAAATAGTTTTAAAAGGGAAAGTTTCATTTCCAGCCCTCAAAAAACAGGGTTTCCCGAAGGGCCAGTATATCAAAACTCGTAGAAATTGCTCCTTATACAGTATTAAAAAAGAATGATCGATTAAAAACAAGTTTTTTTGGGGGGGTTTACCCAAAAAGGTTTTATTCAGGCATACTCTTTGACGCGATACTGATAGAAATTATTTCTTCAGGTATTGGTTAGGACAGTGAGTAACAGCATTATTGGCACTTTTGATCTTGCGTTTTTTAGATTGCTCTCTTTTTAAAGAGCTTTTGGCCTTTGCTCAATCGGATCCTATTGTCCCAAATTTGTTGATCCAGTCCCCGTTTTTTAATTAGGAGGGGGAAAAATTTATTGGGGATCGATTGGTAAAAGTTTGTATACCCCCCCCCGTCCTTTCCCCCCAAAGGGGTGACAAAAAAAACAGTTGGGACATATGATGTGGGAGCTGAAAAGATGTGGACTAATTGGTCTCTAAATCTTTCACATGTTATGACGGGCCGTTTTTAGATGTACAGTTAGCAAATTTGAAAAAGAAAAGGTTTTATATCCCAGTGTTCGTCCATCCCCGTCCAGGATGTTGGAAAGGAAAAAACGGGGAACTGAGACGGCGTGTTTTGGGAACTATTGGCGACATTACAATAAACGGACTCTCCCGTTTCCGCCTTTGAATACTTTCCATGTGAAAACCCCATTTGCTTTAACGTTCTCCTAATTGAGGTTGTTTCACCATCTCCACGTGGGGGGATTTTTTATGCAAAAAAAAATTTCAACGGGAAACCATTGGATTTTCAATCTTAAATCATTGGAAAAACCCTTTGGGGTTTTAAAAGTTTTCTGTCTTTTGCCCCTTCATTTTAAAAAAATTGTTTTATTCATTGAATATCACATTTTTATTTTATTATCATAGAAAAATTGTAAAAATTTGGGGTGCCCCTAGTGCTCCATTTTATTGATTTGTATTTTTTTCTCTTTTCTTAATTATTATATTTGTGCTCTTTTTTCATTATTGTATGTTTATTTTTCCCTTTTTTCTTGTTAAAAATTCAGTATTAAAAGCCATATTTGGTATGTTTATATTTAATGAAGCCATATATATTTAGTGATTTTTTAGCCCCTTTTTTGGATTCTTGTGTTTTGGCCCGTTTTTGGCCCACTATGAAAATTTAATTTTATTTTGGGATTTAAAAAATTCTGTTTTAGGTTTTCCTTGTAATTCTTAGTTTACTACTTAAGCGCTTTTGTACAGCCAGGTTATTTACCCATGCTCAAATCATCCCCGGCCCTTTTCTGCATCTTGTAGTCGTGTGTACGTCCTAGGCGCTATCGCATGCGCCGGGGGGTAGCGGCATTGCATCTTGGTCAATGTGTCCATTTTAACCCTATGTTCTCCCCCCCCCGTATTTGCATGCGCTAGGTAAATTTCCCGGGAAATTATGCCGGGGCTTTTAGTTTCAATCCTCTGACAAATGTGGTTCGGCGTTTGTTACAGGGCTCCGTGGGAATTTAAATGAGCCAACAGCTATACTAATCTGTTTTTTAAATACCTTTTCTATTGTTTGGCTTTCGAATCACTGAATGTGTTTCTGTTGGACCCTGTTCGTAATCAGAAGCGGGGATCCGTATTGTTTCTTTGGACCCGTCTTTATCTTCACTTGCCTGTTTACCTTCCTTTAAGGGACGTGAGTTCAATTTATTGCATACATCTTGTTTTCTTTTCAGATGTTTTGTTTTGTTTTACCTACTGAATTTTATTCCGATGAAACCCCAGCTTAGGGGGGGAAAAGCGTTTGGGAAAATTTTTGCGTTATTATTTATCTTTTGTTGAGCAATTATCAATTTCAGATTTTGGAACATAACGTTTAAAATTTTCTGTCTATTGTTTTTGATCAAGATTTTTTAGTTTTTACACTTTATTTGTGGGATTGTGTTTTTTTGTTTTAGATTTGCCCGGGACAGGGTTGTTTTGGTTCAGTGGGGGGGCCCTTATTGGGACGATTCCCCTTTTTGAGGTATGGAGTTTTGTGACAGGGGGTTTTTGAGGGTTTCTTTTCTTTTTCAGTTTTTTTCTATTTCAAAATTAAAAAATTATGTCTTATGTTTTTATTTAGGGTGCTATCCTGTAGTCGTTTTTTTGTTAAAAATTGTATTGGTATTTCCCAGGACTTTTTTTTCATTGTTTGGGGTTTTTACACCTGTATATTTGGGTTTAAAGTAGAGTAGTGGTAGTGTTTGCTAGAATAAATTCAGAAAATGTCATTTTTCCAAAGTTCTTTATTTTTTTGAAAATCTCCCCCTCCTACCTCCATGGCGCGTACTAACCTGCCAATTTACGTATCATTTGGGCCAAAAACGGCACGGGTGTTAAGGAAATCCCTTTTTCTATTAAAAAAGAGGGGAGGACTTGCTCTCCCTAACCATCTCAATTATTACTGGGCTCCACCCCCTTTTCGCAAAACCCCGCCTGTTGATTAGTTTGTATTCCAAATTGATGGAAATTGAAAAACTGTAGATGCCCCCAATCTATCCTAATGCTTTTTTGTGGCATGCGCGATCTCTCCCGGATAAAGGTAACTTCCTGGGCCCTATGAAATTTACTGTACGAAGTTGGAACTATTGTAAAACTAGATTTAGTCTGGCTTCCAAGGCTTCTCCTATGACGTCATTCATTTGTACCCCCCTGCTTCCCACTAGTTCCTCCGGCTATTTTGATCGACGATGGCTGGGGCGGGATTTATTTATGACATTACAGACATCCAACATAGAAAGTTAATTCCCTTTGAGACACTTCAGAGGTTCCATAACCTCCCCTCGAGTTCTAGTTTTCATTACCTCCAAATTAGACATCTCCTTTTTCGCTCTACGGCTCCAGAAGTTACTCAATTTGAATGTATATTAGGGGCCTCGACAAAAGGTCTTATTTCCAAAATTTACTCTATTTTGGGATGATTCCCAGGTAGATCAAACTCCCACTCACAAATATATGTAGAGTTGGGAACTTCACCTCAGCAGGCCTATCCCTTACTCTACCTGGGAAGCTATATGGAAGGCTGCATCTAGATCCTCCACCAGTATTAACCACAGAGAAAACCTTTATAAAATTCTTTTATTTTGGTGCCGTACCCCTGATATCTTGCATAAGCGGAATCCCAAATTTCCGCCCACTTGCTTGGAGGTGTGGTACCTCGATGGGCTCCCTACCTCACATATTCTGGAACTGCTCGATTCTGCAGCCATATTGGGAACAGGTGAGGGACTTTATAGGTCAGACCTTGGATAATACAATCCCACTAGATCCCTTAATGTACGTGCTTAGTGGAGTGGTGACAAACCTTCCTAAACCCAAGGCTAACCTTTTGCTCCATAGTCTCACCACAGCTAGATGCTCGAGGTACGCCGGATGGAGCATTTGACAGCCTCCCTACACAATAGTCTTGACCTCTTTCATAAAACATGGTCTATCTGGGACACATACTGGATCCTTAACCCGCCTTTATGCTTAAACCCTACCAGTCCAATACAAGAGCTACTCTCTTCCCTTCCCTCATCCTTATGTTTCTTTGTCTTGTTTATATGTCATAAATTGTATATGCCTTGTAGGTATTTTAATTCTACTCATTCTTGATACAATGTCATTGTATTTGGTTTTGTTTTTATTTTCTCTGTGCATTGTTCAGCACAATATATAGAGTCATAAGTCTTTGTAATCATTTACTGAATCCTGAGACTTGACTTCAATGCTTTATTCTGCAGAAAGTTGTACCATTTTAAATATTATACTGTATCACTTATTATCATGAATGAAAAAGTTAATAAAATTTCAATTTAAAAAAAAAAAAATATATATATATTTATACACACACAACTAAATATATTATATATATATTTATAAATATATATATATATATATATATATAACATATATATATGTGTGTGTATACATATATACATATATATATGTGTGTGTGTGTGTGTGTATACACATATATACGGTATATATATATATATATATATTTTATTTATATATTTATTTTTTTTTTTTTTTTTTTTTTAAACACTGGTTCAACAGAACTTGTGAATAATTAAGGGTTTGGGATGTCCTGAACCCTATCCCTAACTGTAACTAAATTAGGTTAGGGTTTTTGCAGTGTTTAAGGGATTAATGTACCTTTCAGCATTGGTCCCATTCTGCATCACTAACAGCACAGTGTCACTTCTGGTGTGACTTCTAACATTATGTCCAATGTCACTTCTGGTTTCCATTGCACACTTTATATTATGGAAGCAAGAAGTGATGTCAAACACTGCACCAGGAGCAAAGCTGAAAGGTAATTTAACCCCTAAAACACTGTAAAAACCCTAACATTACCCCCAATTTAGGTTTAGTGCCAGGATCTTCTTTTTGGCAAAATTCGATTTGGATCAACCCAAATCAAATCACTTAGATTTGGTTCAAAATTGACATCGACCCTAACCTGAAGTGAAACACTAGTCAACAAATCAGAATTACTAAAGAAATGTGTCGTAGTAAAATTGTAAGCAATAACATGGTACAACATGAGAGTATTGTGGGGTGTCAACAAGGTTTCATAGTTTCATAGTTTGTAAGGCTAAAAAAAGACAAGTCGTCCATCTAGTTCAGCCTGTTGTGCTAAGGTGTTGATCCAGAGGAAGGCAAAAACCCCCAATGAGGTAGAAGCCAATTGTCCTCATTTTAGGGAAAAATTCCTTCCTGACTCCAATCTGGCAATCAGAAAAATCCCTGGATCAATGACCCCTCTCCTCAATCCTAGTCACTATAACTTGTTATATTATTACGCTCCAGAAATGCATCCAAACCCTTTTTGAACTCGGTTATTGAATTCACCATTACATAGTGTGTGTAATAATAAAGAAATTCTAAGAATAGGCTAAAAATACCAAGAAGAAGGTTGAGAAAATGTTCCATAAAAATCAGAAGTTTCTGTAAAGATGATGTAAAACTTTGGTTTTGAAGGTTTAGAAGAACAATGAAAGGAATCATGAAAATCTGTACCTGCAATAATTCCTAAGGAGAAATAAGGTGTACTAGTGTGTACGCGCATAAATGTTACCACTAGATATGCCTTTAAAAACTGATCAGTGGGAGTCTGACCATCAGGATTCCCCACAGAGTCCATGATCATAGGCGTCCAGTGTTTGTTCCCTTGGGCTGTCCCTGTTCATTATAATCTACAGGTGATATGAAAACAGCCAAAAGCTCTATTATTTTAACTATGACATCCTTAAACATCCTACGTGTTGAGAATATTATCTTGATAGGCCTAGAGTTTTTATGTGGTGAAAACATCAAAGAACAATAACAAAAAGTAGTGGAGTGCTCAAACGAAAAGAACACCACCACTGTGAGCCCCGCGTGAGGGCATAAAAAATGTTGTCTTGGTTGCAATACTAAGCATTAAGTTCTGCTTTGTGAAGCAGAAATTGTTTTTATTAGTTATTTATTGGTTTTTTTGGCCCCTGTTAACCCAAAATACAAGTGCTGGATGGGACAGTATTACGATAGCACAATGAAGCAGTGGAAATATACTACATAAAAAATTAATCCCATTGGCAACCAAAATTCTTTAAAAATTGTCCCCTTTCCCCCCTTAAAAAGCTGTCCTCCAAATCTCTTCAGCCAACGCTTTTTCCTACCTTAACTCATTCAGAAAAAGCTATTTTACCCCCCTTTATAATATGAAAGCCGGGTTCAACAGAGCGTGCATGTGTTTTTAATAGGGAGAGAAGACAAAGCCACGGTTGAACCTCGAGGGAAAGCAAAAGGATTAGGCTCTGAAATTCAACAGTTGTTGCCTTCTCACCAAGCTGCTTGTCTATTCCCTGTATTTAAACCCCAGTCTTTGTGGGTTCAAAATTTTTTCCCCGGTGTATAGACCCGCTCTTTGGTCTTGGCTTGGGGGAGAGGTTGGAGTGTGATTGTGTGGGGTCAGGAGTCTTTTATAAGGAAAAAGAGTTCAAAAAAGGTGAAATTTACAGGAGAGTACAGAGTGAGGGCTTTTTAAAAAAAAAAAACAACAAAATCTGTGAGGGAAAGAATTTTTGCTGGGTTTGGTACATGCAATATTATTTATTTAAAATCATACAATGTGATTTTCTGTATCTTTTTTAGATTCTGTCTCTCAAGCTTGAAGTGTACCTACTATAAAAAATTACAGACCTCTCCATTCTTTGTAGGTGGAAAAACTTGCATCATCACCAGTTTATCAAAAACATATTTTTCCCAGTGTATGTCAAACAAATTATCAAAAGTAAAAGGAAGAAGAACTCACTATGGTTTCCCAGAGAAGTAAGTACTATTGTGAAAAAAAGTCTATTTATAAGGAATAAAAGAAAGTGGAAGTTGGAGTGAAGAGTTTTTAAAAGCTGGCCTTCAAAATTATAGTATTTGTGGAGCTGTATAATCTCAGTTGTGGGGTTAAATCAGTGTTTTTGGGATTTTGGTGACCTAGTTTAAAAATTAAAAATTTGCAATGGATCCAAAAGCAGGTTTCCCAAAAACCCAGTTTTTTGTTTTCCCTCAAAATTTGTATAAACCCCGTCCTTTTTTTTGGTTTTTTGGTTTTGATTTCTTGTTGCTGAGAAATGGGTTAAAGTTGTTTCCCTTTAAAAAAATTGGGACTGGAACTCGGCCCCTTTACTTGAATAGTTGAAAAAAAAAAATTTTGTCCGAGAACTGGGCCACCTAAACACAAGGGGATCAAAAAAAAAAAACGCATGGATTCACTTGGCGCTATTAAAAAATTCTTGATTTCTTTGGTGGTTTTAATGGGGGTTGGTTGCCAGGATTTTCCAAACCTTTTACAGTCCAACGAAAATGTTTTAATTAAAGTTATTAAAAAGGGCGAAAAAGATACGTAGGGGTTTATGGTTTTAACTCTGCAAATTTGGTTAAAAGTGTTGGAAAAAAGTTTGGTGGTTTGGGTTTTTGATTGCCATCAATCTAATGGGTTTAATATTTCCAAAAGGGGTTTATACATGGAAAATTATTTAATTTTTTGGGTTTATGAATGGTAAAAACAAAAAAACTCAAAATTCAGTTTGCAAATATTACATTTGAAGTGAAGTAATGAACATTGTCTGCAGTATATTAACGGAAGAATAGTAACCCATTATTGTTTAATTTATTTAATAGAGTCTATCTATGAAAAAGAGGACGCTGTGAATAACGCACTCGGGCTCTTGGGGACGCTAGGGGAAACCCTTTGGGAGGGGGCCCACCTTTTCCTATTTCACCCCTGTACTTAATGCCCCCTCTTTCAAGAGGTAAGGTGTTTTTATAGGTCTATGGGTTTTGCAGCAATGAAACAAAAATGGGGTTTACTTTTTCGGTAATAAAATGCAGAAAAAGTTCATTTTTTCGAATAAAAATAATGCCAATAGTGAGCCCAAAGGGAAACGAGGGGGGTTCTGGATGGGACTGACCTTTTATAAGCCGGGGGATTGCGCCTCCCCATTGCGCAAAAAAATCAGGTTGTGCGATACTGACCAACAGATAAACTTTTATTCCAGACGATCTACACTAGGAGCGCCTTTTTTTCTTCTTTTTATATATGTAATACGAGTTTCAGTTTAGGAGACATCAACTTAAAAAAGACATCAAGAAAATATAAACGTCTAGAGACTACAAAAATGGTGGAGGGTCTCAAGCACTTATCAGAAGGATAAAGAAAACTTTAAATATATTAAAGGCTAAAATAAAGATCATGGGCGAAATGTATGAAGGGGGCTGCGCCAGGAGTCTGGCATCTTTTCAGTCTGAAAACTGGCGCAACCCAGTTCACTCTATTTTTAAACAGGCGCACTCCAATATCAGGCACATGACAGAGCGCCCGCGGCACCTGGATTAATGCGCTTCTGAGATGGGGGGGAGTTGCTGGAGGGCGTGTCTCACTATAGCTGTTCGATGCTACACATTTATAATCTTTAGTACGGCCAAATCAGGCGCATTACTGCTAGATCAGCAGGAGCACTTAAAAAGGGTTTTCCTGAGCCGGAATTGTCGTTTTTTTAGCTAGGAAAGTGCTAAATCTATGTTTCGCATGGTATGAAAAGGTTCATAGATTGAGGCTGCATTCTACGCTACTATTTGCGCGCATAAAAAAATAAAATGTGCATTGGCGCCAATGATATAGATGTCACCCCAAGTGCTTTTAGTAAGAAACTAAACTCAATAGAGCACATCCAGAAATTAGCTGGGGGGATCATTCATTTAGGCAGTCTCTGGATAACAAACAAGAGAGGTTCTGTGGGTTTGGTCTTAAGATTAATTTGTATGTAAATTGGAACAAGTACAATTTTTAATTGTAATTTTTTGTTTTAGTTTTGGAAAGTATAGGGAAGGGTTTACCTCCCTGTAATGTTTGTTTTGCTCTTTTTGTTCCTGTTCAGAAGATTTCACTTCACATTCTGTCCCTCAAGTAAATGGTACCGCATACCTTAGTTATGGAGTCTGGGAGGATTTTCATTTCTGTATATAAGCTTCGTAAAATTCTACGCACACTTCGTTTTGATATTTCATAAAATGGTGGTGGTTTAAGGTGCAACAAAAAATGCGCCAAAATTTTGCCGCAAATAAAGGCATAAAATAGGCCAACTAATAGCCTAAACTTAGACTAGACAGTTCTAACATGACAACACTGTGGTGCATTGTAGGACTGTTTAGTCTAAGTTTACACTGTCTACATGTTAGACAGTAGTCATAAATCTGCCTCCCTGTCTACCTTTCATAAAAATGCACCACCTATTATAATGGCTGAATTTTTTTGGAAACCTATCTATCCTGGTAGTAGTTTTCCATAAAGACCTGTACTTTCCCATAATCAATAAGCAAATTCCCAGATACTTATTGAAGAATTTACAGAAATATGAGATGGGGCCTCGCATGTGGTGAGTCACGAGCTCTAATTTCAGTTTATATATAAAATCATGTAATATTAATAGATGGGTGTTGTTTCTCAGCTGTGCACATCAAGCATGCAATTTACAAGTGTCACACAGCTTCTCAGAAGGCTACATGCAAAACAAAGGCTCCCACACACGGAATACCTTCTATTTTAGCATGGGAATAATTTGTGATATATATATATATTGATATAATATATTTAATATATATGATATATATTTTATATATATATATATAAAAACATGAATTGTCCCCTCAGTCAAGTTTTTATAACTTCTCTTCAGTCTTTTAATAGTAACATCTGCTTCTGGGAAACCTAGTAGCAGCTAATGTAGCCGTCATTACACTTCCCACATTGGTTTCACTCTGCTCTTATTAATTACACCTTAACCCCTCCGAAGAAAAAAAATGATGACTCTTCATTTTTCTCCTCCCCGCCTTCCAAAAGCCGTAACGTTTTTATTTTTGAAATTTGTGCAGTGGCGCCATTTTCTGCGGCCAATAACTTTTTCATACTCCACATACGGACTTGAGTGAGGAGCATTTTATGTGGGCTAAAGTGTACTTTTTATTGCTACCAGTTTGGAATACATGCAACTTTTTTGATTACATTATATTCCTAGTTTTTAGGGAAAGTGAAATGACCAAAATATAATAAATCCACAATTTTGGCGTTTGGAATTTTTTTAATTGTCTACTGGTGTTCAGCGTATGGGATAAATGATGTTATATTTTAATAGATCTGACTTTTTTGGATGCGCGGAAATTTTTACAAATATGTGTGACTTTTTTGTTATTTTTTATGTGTAAAATGGCAAAAGGGGGATATTTTTACTTTTTATATCTTTTTTACACTTTAAAACATTTTATTTTTACTGTAACTTTGAGTCCCCCTAGGGTGCTTCACTGTAAATACAACTGCATTTGGGTGCCACCATATGGACGGTTTCACTACTCCTGCTCGTGGCGAGGATGTAGTAGATGAAACAGAGCTAAATGGCATGGAGATAGAAGCCTTCACAGGCTACCAGCTGCTTTATCTTGATTGGGAGTCCCGATTTTGCCGGGGCGCCCCAATTAAGTGTGGAACGATGCATCACAGCACCATTTCTCAATGATTTAGATGCAGCCATCTTTGCCGCGGTGTCTAAGGGGTTAAACAGCGTGGAATGGCGGCATCTCCATCCCGTGCTGTAACTGCCGAGTGTTAGCTGCAATTAGCAGTTAACACCTGGCGGCTCAACACGATCCCGCTGTACAGCTCCTTAACGCCACTAGGACGTACCTATACGCCCAGGTGGGTTAAGGTGATAAAGATGTCCATAATCATAGTTGATATGACCACTGTCTTTTAAGGCTATGTCTACACAGAAATATTAAAATATCGTCCAAGATCCAATGGCATTTTAACACAGCTGTACCACGGTTTTTGTTGCGGGTTTGCGCTAAGTTCCCGCTGTCCCGAGTACATTCACTAGCGGATTTCAAAACTGACCGGAAAAAATCCGTGCTGTGTAGGCTTCAGCATGGATTTTCTATTGCGGTATAAGGGGTAATGGTTACAATCAGATTTTCTAAATACAGAATCAGCGGAAAATCCGACTAAAAACCAATTTGATATAGACATAGTCTAACTAATAATGCCAGGGAAAAGGAAGGATTGAATGTGTTACATTTCAAAGTCCAACTCTTTTGTTCTCAAGAGATAGAAACTGCTTATTGCACTCTGGCTTATTCCACTCACCCTAGTGAAGATACATGTTTGCTCTACCGAACTGAGTGTGCATGTGTATGCGGAGGACGGTGTAATTGCTCAGTTGACAATCCTTAATGGATTTTTTCCAATCTATTTTACGCTCTGGGGTCTGTGACTTGCCTGTATTCAGAACTCCTATAGAAATGAACTGGGAAAGCTGCACAATCCATGTCCCCATTTTTTGAGGGGTGCTTTTTGAGGTCACAGACCTGGAAATAACGAGATGGAAAAAAACTTATGCGCTTAGGTTTGGCCTCTAAAATCTGAAAGCGGATTTTAAAAAATCTCTGACATCATCTGTTGGGGGAGAGTGGGCAAATCCTTATCCCTTATGATTATGGCAATCTATTAGTTATCACTTATTTGGTAACGCCCATATAATAGGTGAGATAAAGCATTTTTTATTTTTCATGGAACTGTGTCATTTTTTTTTTTTTTTTTTTACATTGTTCTGCAAATGAATGTATGGACTATACCAAGTAAGAGATAACTAATATATGCATTTTCAATGTGGTTTCACTTAATAAAAACTGCTTGTTTTTTTTAAATAATTTCATTTGCTCTTAATTTTTCAAGACTCACATCTGTACAATGGATCTTTAATGGATCTGTAATATGATGGAAACCAATAGAGGTTCATGGATCCCACTGACTTCAATTGGGGTTATATCATGGTGTCCAACTTTTTGACAGGAGGCATATAGGATCGGTGTAATCCTTCTTGTACTGATCATGGGCAGACTACTGAAAATCCTTCTATACAGATTGCTTTTTATGGTAAAGATCTTGCAAAAAACAAGTCTCTTTCCAATTTTTGTCTTTTAACCGTTGTCATACCTTTTCTGTGATATCCATCTTTGTGGGCTGCATCAGATCTCAGGTCTATATAGCTAACAGAACTGTTCTCAATTCCCTCTCTTGATAGGCGCAGCACTGGTTGCTATAGCTACAGACTAATGTCTCGCAGCTTCATGCATGCTGGCCAATCGTAGCCAGTAAAATCCAGTAAAACACAACTCTCAATTTCAAAAAATGAATCCACTGAAAAAAGGACTTAGGTATTATAATCGATGAAAGTGAGACAACCTACTTTCAAGAATTTGTTAAAAATATTGAAAGTGATAGTGAAAAAATAAAAAAAATTCTTAATTCTTAAACAAATTTGTTTAACTAAAAACAGATGTGAATAAGTAATTTCTTATGACACATTCCTTTATTATTTAAAGCATTCTCTGCTTTATTTTTGCATTTGAATATCTATTTCATTGCATTACCACCTGTGTTTGTATGCCTCCATGTACAGTCTACTGGCCCCAGGGTTGCCTTTAAACCATCTCCCATCCTATATTCATTACGTTCACAGCTCATGATTGGTGACAAAAGCAGACAACCTCCTCTATATTCCAATATAAGTTTCTCATGTGACTTCTTTGCCTTTATGAACAATTATGAGTTCATGCTAATAAACTATTATAATTTACTGTTTTTATTCTCTCTTTATTTGTTTTAATAGAAAATACAACTCAATGTAAACAAATCCAGACTTTGCCGCATTGACTGACTAGAAGACCGATTTTATTATTTAGGGATACTGAATAAACAAGAGCGTGGAGCTCGAAACGCGTCTGTGGGTTCCATAGCTAGCTTGTGTACCATGTTCGCTCTGCTGTCCTTTTAAATGGAAGAATAAAAGTAATTGTTTTTACCGTTACCGGGAGAAGGATTTACCTGCGGTGCAAGCCTCAATTTGGAGCTGTACCCGGATTTCCGGGAGTGCGCTTTTGATACTGAATAAATAGTCATAATAAAATGTTACATTAAACTTTCAGGCAGTCCCGATTTTCTCTGTTCCGACTTACTTCTGTCCCCTAGTTACAAACGGAGACTTATGGGGCATGCTGGCACTTGTAATCCAAGGCTCCACGGCAGATAGTAGCTGTGGAATGACAAGTTCCAGCATGCCACAGCAGCACATGAGGTGAAATCTTCTAAACAGGAGCACAGAAAGCAAAACAAATGTGAAAACCCTTCCCTGCACTATCCAGAACTAAAATAGAGGTCGTGCTTTTGTGCTGGAGTTAAATTTAATAAAAATACATGTTCCAACTTACACACAAATTCAACTTAAAGGGGTTTTATCGTTACAAAGATCATGTCTCAGATTATGGGGACAGTAAAAATAAGCACTTTTCTAACTTGGGTTTGCATTGACCTCTGTCACTTGGTTTAGCTGATATGAGCTTCTCTGTAAATATCTGTCTTCATATTCTGCTGTTGCTGGTCAAGAACGCCCCCCTGGTCGAGTCCTGCACCCCTAGACACGCCCTGCACTGTGAATTGGCTGGCTGACATTTCATTACAGCCCTGTGGATACCCCTAGACAAGAAACGCCCAGGCCATGCCCCTGCGCTGTGATTTGACTGCCTGCCCACTCTGTGTTTACTCCATTTGAGCTGTTAAAATACGATTAGTTGGAAACTAGGTCCTGCTGCCTCTTTGTTACATTCTTCCCAGCTTTTGGTCAATGTTCTGGGCAATTACGGCTGTTTAAGGGGGCTTTTGCCCAAGAGGTTTTGATTCACCTCTCCCTCCTCAGATCCGTCCGTAAGCTGCTACTTGGAAAAAGGTAGGCGTTCTGTTCCTCAGATCAAATGCAAGCCCCGCCTCTTATGACGTAATCATCCTGTCAGTGAATAACATAAGGAGTCAACACTATGTCTGTATAAGCTTGTGTGTTTCAGAGTGTCAGGTGATCGGCCATGCAAGACAGAGTGGAGTTTAAGCCCCATCAGTATTATTTTTTTTCTTTTATATAAATTGTTACTCATATGTAAGATATGAAAATGATATGTGTGAAACATCTATAATTTATTTGATTAAACACACAAAGCTCCCACTTTATAGTTCCCATTCTCGCAGTCACACCATGCTACATTCCAATATCACGTGATAAACAATGCTTATTCATCTGGGGATGGAGACATGATATAGGGGAGATATATGTGTATATTTATCGATTATAGAGTTTGACATATTTTTTTAGGTCTCTCTATATATGTGTAGAATTTAGGAGGGAAAAAAAAAATATTTTGTGAGGGGACTAGAACTCCAAACCCCTTCTTTGCAAAGCCAACACTCTGCCACTACTCTATCAGGCCAAGTTATTTCAGGATTGAGAAGGGTCTTGTCTCTAAGCTGAGTGCATTCTTCCACCTATTTCCTCACCATGTCACAGTCAGCAAGCAGAGATCTTTACTTGAAGCTGACAATTGTCTTGTAGTTGAGTAAAGATACTCTGCATGTTGTCTGTAAAATTTGGGTGTACACAACTAGACAGAAGAGCTGCTGGCTTTCGTGTAATTTGTAGTGAATACTAAGAGATATAACAGGTGCTTGCTGCAGCTTGTGTGCCTGTAGGCTGCAGACATATGCATGCAGGGGCTACAGAGCTGTTATATCAGCAACTTTCTTGCATCCCACCTGTTTATAGATAATGTTGATGTCCAAGGATCTTCAGTGAGGGGAGACACGCCTCCTGGGAGGCGAGCGACACGCCCTGCTGACAGGAGAGACACGCCCCCTGGATTTCAAAACTCAAATTTGAGAAAATTAACTGAACAGCCCGAACATCTCAAACGATAACACCCCTTTAAGAACTAACCTACAGTCCCTATCCCGTTTGTAACCCAGGGACTGCATGTAATCTACAATTACTGCAAAGATATTCATAGTCTGATTGTTTATTTCTATAGTCTTTGTTTCATCCATAGTTTCATGGTTCAATATTTCACAAATTATTCTAATTATGACAAGATGTGGACAGGAGTCAAGTTGTCAACTGTCTAGAGATCCTGCCAATGTCCCTGACTAAATGTCAACGCTTCCTAATCTGCAATAAGAAGTGTCTCAGTGATTCACAGAACCATTTTTTGCAATGGTGTAATATTCTCTCTGACAAGTCCATCCACTGACTTGCCAATCATGTCCTGTAAGATCTGTCTCAGTGCAAATTATATATAAGCGCTTCCATGAAAAATAGATACTTTTTCATGCTTTAGGAGGATTTTTGGATTTGCTAATAATGGTTTTTAAAATACACACTAAAAATGTCTTTATTAGACTCCAAACTCAGAGTTTGGATGTAAATCCATTTTAGCCTGTTTTTCTAACTACTTGGCTTGCAATTATCCAACAAAATGTCTCCCTATAATATGATATTAGTTCTTTATTATAAATCACTGATGAGACTTTAGAAAGGTTTTTCACACTATATGTCTTGGACAGCGGACATATCTGTGTCTCTTTGCTATGCCCCTGGTCCTGCACCTTTTTGCTGCTGTCACGCTCCATGCTGCGTTCCTTGCAGGCATGGGCATGTCTCTGCTGTGTCCTCAGCCCCCTGTACTTGCTGCTGCAGTCCTGTCTCCTTCAGGCCGCGGTCCCTGCTGTGTCCCATGTTTCTGTGCACTCACCTGGCCGCGTTCCTGTCTGTGTTAGCACGTGCTCCCTGGTCTGGATTTAAAGGGACAGTGTTCCAATTAACTGTGCAATGAGCTATGACCTCCTGGGATATAAGGAACTTCCAGCCTCTGTTCCTGGTCAGTGCATTAATGTCCATCTGAGCACCTGACCTCTGCTGCTGGTTACTGCTGTTCTTATTACTTGCGGGACCTGCCTTCCTTGCCTATAATTGGTGACCTTGTCCTGCACTACAGTTGTCACAGCAAGTAGCCAACCATCTACACTTGTGGTGGCCCAGAGGATCCACAATACCCAGCATTCTACGGTGTCAGTCCTAACTGACCCGAAGATACGTGAAATTATAGAAATTAATAGCATATCAATGGGGCCCTTTGCTGGGAACATGTTTAGCCTCTTGCTTTAGATAGTGCTCTACCAGGACTCCCATGGGAAGCTAACGCCTATGTTCACAACGACGGATTTGTTGCAGTTATGGCCGCGGGTTCCGACGCAGTTTCACCGCGGCCAAGACCCACGTCCATATTGCGCCCACTTTATTACACATGGTTTCATATGGAAAACCAGTTAATACTTCACACGCCACGGGGTTTGTGCCGCTGGACTTTGGGGCCGTCGGGCATTGCCGATGAGTGTTTGTGACTTCACTGTCAATTCTTGAAAGGGCAGAGTCCTAACGCGCGGTGGGGCCGTGGCTGGTTGTGCGGTTTGCCCCCTGCCTACTAATTTGCATGGGGGCAAACCCTCGCCGCGCCCCAAACCACGGCCCACTTGCGCCGCGATCACGCCCAGCGCCCGCGCCGCAAACTCGCGTTGAGGTTAGGACGAGATTTCGTCGCGGGAACGGCAGCGAAAGCCGCGGCCGAACCTCTCGGCCAAGTCTGTCGTGTGAACGGGGCCTAATAATTACTGTACAAATGCAGCAAGAATGGCAACAAAAACTATTGTGTGCAATGATTGCTGAACAAATGTATGCAGAAAAGGGGTAAAGGACCAGGTGAAATAAGGTAGCATAACCACAGTACTGTTGCTCCTGTCATACCCCGCAAGTCTTTTTTTTTACATGAAATGTAAAAGTGCTTAGTCAGTAAGCAAATAGCACCACTACGAATAAGTGTCATGGTAACTGCGGTGCCATTGATGTGAGAGGTGCCCTTATTGAGCATCTGCGGGGACCATGTCATCATGTTTGCTCTATACATCCTCCCCTACACACCTTCCACCAGCTGTGGGATGCAGTCAGCATGGCTTCAGATACCTATGATAACCTACCAGGACCTTATTAAAGGGTCTTTCTCCTAAAATATTTAGTTTTCACTTCAGGAAGGGACTCTGCTATTATGAAGGAACTTTTTCTAATGCACTATAGATTTTTTTTTTTTTTTTAAGTTTTTATTAGAAGTGACATTTTAGGCGTCATGTATGAAACGAAGCTGCGCCTAAAGAGTTTGGGGTCTTTATAGAGCGGGATTCATAAATCAGACGCATTCTATGCCATTATTATGCGCATGAAATTTGTCATTAACACTCCAAATTGCATGCAAGTCGCCCTTTATGTGCTCTAAGTGCACACAGAGTAGGGAGTGACGTCACCCCATGGAAGGACCGAGCACTGGATCAAACTAATTACCTCTAACAAGATTAGCTTCTGTTTAATGATAAAGCCATTGTTTTTATGTCCTCACGAGCACATGTACCTTTGTTTTATGATAGAGAACATCTCAGGCATTGTCATATGTACCAGCTCAGCTTAGAAGCTATATAGCTAAGCACTGCTATTGAACCACACTGCCTAGAGGATGACAGAGTGTGTGTAAAACTTCTTGTGACTTCAGTATAAAACAGCCTAGTGAGAAACCACTTAGGCTATGTCTTTCATGCAAAGAAAACGGTCTATCCTTCGTTTTTTAAAAGGCGCCGGAAGATACATGATCTTTCCCGTGGGACCCATATGATGGCAATAGGAAAGTCGAGCTGCAGTATAACAGCTCAGTCTATTCTTCTGCCCGTCTTTCGGTGCCGAGGTATTATACAACAATTGTATGGGCTAAGTCAGGAAAATGAGAAGCGACCGTGTTTTTTTGTACAAAGCGTGACAAAAACCGCGGTCCTGCATCAGGATAAAAAACGGTTGCTTTGGGGTTTTTTGTCCGATGCAGTGTTTAGAAAGACACTAACTTAATAAAGTCACTTCAAATCATTTCAGGTGCACATGGTGGCTATTCTAGATATTAGCTGCTGGTCATATTAATGTGACTTGACTGTATAATTTAAATAAAAGAGGTTACAGCATAATGTTAGTTCATTATTAGTAATTGATTTATAAATGCAAAGAGGAGATAATTTATATTAAAAAATACATGTAATTACATTTGTGCTTGCTGACATTACTGTTCTATAACATTACATTTTGTTTAAAAATCAGAAACCACTCAGGATGCAAAATATAGAAGAATAGGGGCATATAGTAGTGTGACAATACTGTGTGTGTGAGAAATCACGTCAAGCATAAATCTTCTCTCCTCTTTCCTTGAGTACAAATATGGGTCAATAACTGCAGATAAGTATGAATGCAATAGTTCTAACTTCTCATATTTCACATCTCCAAGGACTCTAGAATATCTAAGTGCAAGAGGAAAAAAATAAACAGAAAACACATAAAAAGTATGTATGGGTGACGGGGTTATAATAGTAGCACTGCATTCTTTCTAATAACATGCATATTCTGAAAGATCCCTAGTAGAATAGCTTACTAATGGCAACTGTCAGTGACTGGAGTGAATAGGGACATCTGTATGTATTACTGCAGTTTATCTGTGGAGATGACAGATTCACTAGCGCTTAAGTATAAATAAATGCAGGAACAGATATAAAAGTTCACTCAGCCTGTCAGTGCTCTGAAATTCATTGCTAAACGCTTCGGCGAAAAAAACAAATCTGCTGCGCAGGCGGAACCTGGATGTAGTCTGTGTCCGATCGATGCAAATTTATTTCCAAATGATTATAAATAGTGCAGCCTGAACTTATGAAAGTTGTTAAACTTTGTGCATCACATCCTTTATTTTTCTGCCAACCTGTGCAAATTTTTGACTTGATACGGTCTTTCTGGACACAACTGTGTCCTGTACACAAGGCTGCCAACCAGATTTGTTCTATTTGATGCTTGGAACAACTTATCCAGAAATGAAAGAGCTGGACATTTTTTTTATGGACATAATGGAAAAATCAATATTAACATAGATAATAAATGTGGATTTCTGTTACTGTGCTTTTTATGCAACGGTCAAATAACGGGCTGTGGAGTCAGAGTCGTCATAAAGGGACCGACTCCAAACTCTCAAAATATATAATTAATTTGGTCTCCAGTTTGTTCGATGACAGTGCAAGAGCCAGAGGAATTGCGGTCCTGGCCCGGTTGCTACTGCTCCACATGTCTTCAACCTCATCACTTGAGGAGTGTAATTGATGACTGAAGCAGGTAAAGAGTGCCCAGGGGAAAAGATTCTGTCCCATGGCAAAACAGTTTTTCAGCAAAATGACTTCACCTGCTTTTAAAAGATAAAGTAGAAGAGTTCATCATTCATCTAAAATGACTGTGGCTGAGGCAATCATTATTTCCCTGACATTTGTTACGAAGATGGTTGCCCCCTGTGGTCAGCTGCTTTGACCCAGCCCAAGTTAGTGTAGGAGGCGTTTCTAGCCTCGAAAATAATGAAGATCAGATGTGTGGTCTTGTATGCAGGATCTGAGAGAGGCGATACTTATTTTAAGAACAAATTTCAGAGAATCCACAAATTTTCCTTACAGTTGTTTTGCATTATTTACAATTTTTTTTTTGGGTTCTAAAGTCATATCCAATAAATATATTTTTACAATTGACAGCAATATTGGTAACATGCTTTGAACTTGTGGGACTTTCAGGCTCCCATAATCTCACCCTCCACTAGCTTTGTACATGAGGCTTACTGTAATTTTTTACAGTCATTTACCATTTATACATAGTATATGACTTGCAAGTATTTAGGCATCTGCTTAGTTCTGCTAGATTCTTTCCTGTACTGCTTTTGCTACTGTTTTGTCCTAAAAAATCAAAATGTTATTTTTTTATCTTGTTCGTATTTGGGAAATACACATTTAGGTTTTCAGCACTGCTCTGAATCCTTCTGGGCTCTGGATCAGATTCAAGCATGTCTTGATTAAACTCTGATTACAGGTCTCTTCTACACATTCCCAATGTTGGTTCAGACTGGCACTTGGATAACAAATACAGCTTTTTCTTCAAATCTACCCACAAGTGTTCAAAAGATCAAACATTGTTACCCTTTTTGGCTTGTCAGTGTCTGTTCCCTCCTAAATTGCGTGATTATTGTACTCATATGGTAATAAAAGCCTTGATTTTACCAATTTACTACAGTAAAGTTATCATTTTAAACATTGCTGTACCATGTATGAGGGAGTCAGGTGTCGGAGGTTTGGGAAAATTGGTGGATTCGGTGATCGGACTTTGGCTTGCGACTCACACAGCCTGCAAATAACTGCACCAATTCTGCACTAAATTTGGAAACATAGTTAACACAGGTGCTCTCGGAGGTTTTTAGGGACTGTTTTTTTTTAGCTTTCTTGGATGTCCCAATTATTGCTAAAAATCTGAAACCAGCCATGAATGGTGTGTCTGTGATTTACACATGACGAAATGACTGGACCGACCTGCACCAAAATTGTGCACATAGCGAACGCAGGGTTTCAGAATGTTTTTAGGAATGGGTTGTAAGCTCATTCTATACCATTCTCAACATATTTGCAAAAAATCGCAATCTGCATGAATGGGATCTGTTCTTTATGCAACAGCACAAAACCACTGGCTCAATCTGCACATAATTTGGCACATAAAGGAATTGTGATTCCATTGGGTTTGAGAGGTTTTTGCTCTCTAGAAAGTGCCGTTCTTCAAACATATTTGCATTAATATCGGAACTTGCCGTGAAACAAACTGTACGACAATCCAAACACCTATACTAAATTTAAATTTCGCATAAAATTGAGCAAAAAAATTCATATGAAACATAAACTTTTAATTATCAATAAACACAAATAATATGGACTCATAAGAGAAAAAAATAAAAAATGGTAGTTATATGGGTCCACCAAATTTAGAAGAGTTTTCCTCAGGCTCAGGTGTCGCTTGGACTAGCCCAAACTGCAAAGAAATGGAGTAGGGGTAACATGCTCTCCTTAAACTAATGTGTACACCCTATTACAACCCTTAGGGTGCTTTTTTTTTTTCCCCCCTCATGGCAATGACAAAATTAATTTCCGACTGGTATTTTTTTTTACGGTTTTTTTTTTGTTGCGGAAGGGGTGGGGGGTCTGTTTGTGGAGTCCGCCATCCCCCTTCACATAGGATACTGTTCATGTTCCATTCAAAAACATGCGGAAGATGAAAACATGTTCTATATTTTTCGTTACCGTCAGTGGTGTAAAAGAACGTAAAAAAAAACCCCCCCCCCCCCCCCCCCCCCCCCCAAAAAAAAAAAAAAAAAAAAAAAAACGGCAAAACAAAAAAAAAAAAAAAAACTTTCGTCAGAAAATCCTACAGTGGAACTTACCGCACGGATTTTCATTTAAGTCTAGTTAAAAGGTTGACAGTTGGTTTACAGGACGGTTTTTAAATCCGAAAAACCTTGCCGTGGGGATGGAACCCCTGGTAGAATATTTGCCCTTAAAGAGAGGTCCCGCATTGTTAACTGATACACTTACTAATGCCGTAAACCTGCAAAAGTGATTAATAAATAACCCCAGATAAAATCCCAGAAAAACAATTAAATATTAATCCCAGGGATTTGTGAATCAAGAAAAAATACTGTACTAAACTAGAACAATCCTCTATCTAGATATTTCTTTATTTTACCTAATAAAGATACACAATCACACTATAAAAATAACACATCAGAGACTGCAATACTCTAATACATTAACACTTATATTTCCCTTGCAATTACCCTACAATGCTATCACAGGTCAGGGATCTGCCAGTCCCGAAAAGGACGGCCCGACCGCTGATGTCTAAACCCGTTTTGGACCCTAGCGATTACTCCTGGAATTGATGTTTATAAAGCAAAAAGAGCAAAATAACCACAACTCCCAAACTCACAATAAGGGCGGGAGAGGGGGAGACCGTCAGTGTCACTACTCACTCATGGATTAAAACACATATATCCTCACATGGCATTCTCAAAAGTTAGTTATACATAAATAGTAAGGCTTTAAAAACAAATAAATTACATATACGAACTTAAATTACTCACTAAACATAGCTTCTCAAACCCGACTCGTATGTTTCCCCCTCTTCATTATATGAGGGTTCATCAGGGGAATTTTGAGGATTTAGGTAAGTGTCTAAGTAGCGATGGTTGCCCTCTCGATGTATTTATAAATCACCCAGACTCATTTTGTTCAACAGAACTCTTTAGTAGGCAAATCAGATACTTGGCGAATGGAGTTCAGTTTAGTGTGCCCTCGGGTTCAGTGTGAGCCAGTAAAATTTCGGGTGACATTTCACTGGGTCACACTGAACCCAGGGGCACACTAGTCTGAGCCCCATTATCCTACTATCTAATTTGCCCACTGAGGAGTTCTATTGAATGAAATGAGTCTGGAAGATTTGTTAACCTACTTTTGCAGGTTTAGGGCACTAGTAGGGTGTAGAAGGTTTAGCAATGAGGGACCGCTCTTTTTTGGGTAATTATTCCGCCAAGGGTTGTAAAAGTATAGACACGGGAGGGAAAGGATACGTGAGGGAAAGGAGAGCGTTCTACACACACTCCCTTTATCTGCACTTTGGACTATTCCAAGTACACCTGAGCCCTGGAGGAATACACTCTGAAGCTTGGGGACCCAGAATTAGCCATTTTTTCATTTTTGGTGAGTCCATTTTTATTCTTGTGATTTTATTAAAAGTTATGTTTTACTCACCACCCTGTGGAAACATATATCAACATTGTACAGAGGGAAGTTGATCAACTCATTAACAATAATAAAAATTGTAAATCTTATAGGAATTTGACGGTGGATGAAATCAGAGCACAATTGAAACTCTGAAAAAGATTATAGAATTATATTCAAGGGCTGATAAGGGGTGGCGCAGTTGTGCGTCATGAATATATCTGACTACCTGATGATAGTGTATAGGGCAACTTTCGATACCACAACCTACGCACCCTTAATCTACTGTCCGGGTATTTCGGATTATTAGAAAATGAATCCAGAAAGTTCTGGTTCATTATCTTAAGAAAGGAGGTGATCGATAAGCCCACCTATAATTATTTATTTAATATCTGATCATCCGGTCAACCCTTTGGGTTTTTATACATTAATCCCTAAGGTTCATAAATGTGTGGTGAGATCCCGGGGAGGACCATCGTGGCATCATCGGGTTTCTATTTTCTCACCTGTATCACAGTACCTGGAGAAAATCTTAACCCCACTGCGTTACAGAAAAAACCCTATTATCTCCGATGGACACGGGGCATTTTTTATCTGTACTGATTTTTCTCGATAATATTCCTGGGACTGCATAACCTAGTTACATTTGATGATGCTGTTTTTATACATCCATTGAACATCATAAGGGTTGGTGGATGCAACTGTTTTATTGGAGAAATCTGGATGCATTAGAGGAGTCAAAGGTGTGTTATTGATTGTTAACTTTTGTACTGAGGAAACGCTATTTTCTCTATGGTTGATACGTTCTATTCACAGAAGAGGGGTACCGCTATGGGGTCCAATCGATGCACCCCCCCCCTAGCAAAATTCGACATGTACCATTTGAAGATGTGTTACATATATCTCAATGGTCTTTTCCAACAAGCTTGCTAAACTATGGAAAGCGGTATATAGTTGATATCTTCTGTATTTGGCATGGGGTGAGATATAATCTAAACAAACTTTACACAGTGGTTGAATTTCAATCTGACCGAGGCTACAATTCACGGGTCATAGATCTACCATCAAATTACCGTTTCGGGATGTGTTGGTCATCTAAATTCCTGATAAATTCTCTTAGCACTGACCTATACACACACCCACTGATAAAAAATAGTTTGTTACATTTCAGTAGCTGCCACCCACCCCATGTAAGAGAGCTTCTCCCGAATCTCAAACTCTCATGAGGGTTGAGAGGATTGTTTTCTGACCCCAGTAAGAGACAACATAGATTGAAATTAATGGGGACTAAATTTCGCCAGAGGGGTTACCGGAGGAAACCTTTATTACATAAAATCTAATGAAACGTAGGATAAAAAACCAGTCCAATAGAATGTCACTTTGTAAAAACGTATCATACAAGGATGACATGGTGTCCATAAAATTATTAGGAAACATTTGAGGATTTTACAAAGATTCTACCCAATTATAGACGGCGTACGTTTCCAACAGACGGGGTAGCTTATATGTTCAAAAAGGCAGAAATATTAGGACAATTGGTTAAGGTCTGTCGTAGGTTACATCTAAAAAGTGATCATCAAACCTCTATAGGCCCTAATAACAAATGGTACTTTTCCATGTTTACACTGCTGTCATTCGCTCAGTGTGATTAAGGGAAATTATGTCACACTATCCAATTATGGTATAAAAGTTTGAAATACAGGGTGTAATTTACATGTGACAGCAGTTTGTACGTGTATGCCTTGAAAATGCCCGTGTGGGTTACCTTTATATTGGATGAGAACAAGTATGAAGGATAGATCTTTCCACACTCACAAGTCCTCAGTCGGTGTTCTAAAACATGGGCTACCTTTACCATACCATTTTCAAACAGGCTGGTCATAACGTGTACAACTAATGATTCCAAATTTTGGAGCAGGGTCAGGAGACACACAGTGGAGGTATTCACTTCAGACCTTCTTAAACAAAGAAGAATCTTCGGATACTATAGGGTTGAATACATTACAGACCTAATGGACTAAACAGGGAATGGTGATTTCACTTCATTGTACTTTCGGCGTTTCTGTACCTTGTTTCTAAACTATTCTTCTTTTTTTGTCTTTTCAAAGCTACAGTATACAAGCCATAATAGTCAGGGTGGACGGGTTTGGACCTCGGTCCCCTTATATTCTCTCCATATTCCCTTTTTTTAACTTTCTCTTTTATCTTCCTCCTGTCCTTTATTCCTCTATTTAAATATATTTATTTATTTCACATTCTTTTCTTCTTTTTTATTTTCTTTTTTTTTTCTTTTTTATCCTTGCCCTATTTCTCCCCAGTATTTATTATATGCCACTTTCCCTTATCATTATACATATACATTATTCTCCTGTGAGTTTTCGCTATCCTGTTTTTTTTCTCCACTTGTTTATTCACCCTCTCCTCTCTCTATTACTCTCGTTTTGCTGAGCTGACGTTCTTTCTTGTTGTTCTATCTGTTCTTTTTTATGGCAGTGTGGATCTCACAGGTTACCATACAGCCTCATACAATGTATCTTATTTCCCCTGTCTGCGTACCTCGTCGCAGTGCCACTGCGCAATGCGCGTTGTTGTTAAAAACATTTCCAGGTATCCTTCTTCCGGATATGACGTCGTCACCTGACGACCTTACGGTTTTACCTGGCGCCGGCCTTATTTATATTCAGCACCGCACTCATCTTATTCAGTACTGGCTCGGCTTTATCTCTATGGGCTACGGCCCTGCTATATTCTCTCCTATGCAACACGTGGTAAGAATATTTTTTTTTCATCTAGGGCATACATAATAGGCTTTGAATTTAATGGTATATCATGTACTTATATTACTTGTGCGGCCCATGTTCAATTATATACGGAAAACGGTATTTATTCCATAAGCTGGCATTACATATTAGATGTTTATATGATGCACTGCTTGTTTGTTTTTTTGTCGTTTTTTTTTTTTTTCCTTTTTTTTCTTTGTATTTCCAGGTCATTGTAACCTGCTTGTTTATGTATATATGGTATATTTTGTGTACACACTTGGATTGTTGTCTTGATTTACAGTTATTTTTTATATATATCGATTGTAATTAGATAGTTTTGCCAACTAGGGTTGTTGTTTTGCATGCTTGTTAAATAGCACGTTAGATCTGTATATAGCACGCTTGATAGGTTGATCCTGTAAGCTCAACATTATCTACGTGATATTTATTTATTTTTATTTGTTTCATCCTAGTGACTGTTTGATAAGGTCTTTGCGACCGAAATCGTCGATTATGTCAAGTCACCTGTTTTTTGCTTGAGATTACTGGAGCCTGCTAATACTACAAGTATGGATATATGATTAAACGAATCATTTTGCATTATAAATGTTTTTCTGCGTGCAGTCAATTACTTTTATAATATTTGGAGGACTTGTTCCTACCTTGTCTTGCTCCATCAGTCGAGATGTCCTGTTCGGTGTGCCTCCCTATTTTCTAATTACGCCGTGAATAAGTAGCATGTCACTTCTCTCCCCGCTCAGCGTATTGTACGAGCAGGGAGAGGACACGTAATACATAGTTCTCTATGAGAACTGTGGATTTCCGTAATGACTGGGACGTATATCAGCACGTAATTCGCGCAGTACGGCGCAAAGTATGGACTGAAATACGTCCCAAAATTAGCCGTGTGAACATAGCCTTAGGGTATGTTCACACAACATATCTGCGGGCATACTTCGGCATGTAATTGTGCTGCAATACACCCCGCAAATACGGTAAAATTGTGTGCCATGATTTTACTGCGTGCTCCCTGGCAGGGGAAAGGGAGGGTGAATGGGTGCCGGGCCGGAGTGCCTTAGAAGTACGTGCAGGCCAGCGCATGCTTCTAAAGCAGCAGACATATAGCAATGCACACAGTACGCGCCACTATACACTATGTGAACCCGACCTTAAACTGCTTTCTCTCTCTGTGATGTGACATTAAAGGGGAATTCCCATCATATTACCTCTGGGTCATGACAGGCTCAGTGCCAGTCACGGAGAGTAAAGAGGTGGTTGCGCTTCAGTAGCTCTTCGCAGTGTTCTTTATACAGCTGACTAATTATGCTCAGCTATATTCAGAACTCTCATAGTAATAAATAGAGATTGCCATGTAAGCTTGGTTACCTCGCTGTTCTTTGCGCTAGTGATGAGCCAGTCCCAACCCAGAAGTCATGGAAAAACCTCTTTAACTACATAAAAACATATCAAATGTAAGCTAAAGGTGGAGGCCAAAAACTTTTAGGTAAAGAGGTATTCTCACCAGATTGATTCACTTTAAAGGGGTGTTCTCACCATGCTGTTTCACCACAGATCCTTCCCCTCACACCCAGCTTCAGGCTCCCAATTACTGTTAAGGCTGTGGATGGTTTTACAGCAGCGACTGACATTTCAGATCTTCTATTCCTAGCTGAGCCTATTAGACATTGATAATAGAGGCATTTAAACGGCAGGGTAGAAGACTACAGAGCTCTATGGCTATGTTCACACGGCTGATTTGGGGACAGATTTCAGTCCGTATTGCGCGCCGTACTGCGCGCAAATACGGCTGAAATCCGTCCCAGTCATTCTGGTAATCCACCGTTCTCATAGAGAACTATGGATTACGTCTCCTCTCCCCGCTCGCGCAATACCGCGAGCGGGGTGAAAGTGACCTGCACACTACCCCCGCAGGATACGTGCCGGAGATAATCAAAGTCTCTGGGGCCGGCAGGCAGCCAGCCCCCCCGCCCCCGTACCCAGGCCGTAAACGCAGGCGAAATCCGTCCCGCAATTACGGTGTCAATCAGCCGTGTGAACATGGCCTTAAGGGTTCATGTTTGTCAATAAGAAAGATAAACAAGCTCCTGCGCTGCTGATAAGACACAGCAGAGAGTGACGTCACCATCTTGGACAGGGCTGCTAGAGCAGAAAGAGGTGGTTAGTAACCTAGGGAAGCTGTGTAAACTGCTCAACTTTCAAAGGAAGCCAAAATTAGAACAGCACTGTATTTGGTAATAATAATTATTTACCTTTACCTACATGTTAAGAGCTAATAAATGAAGTGGGAACTGCGCTTTAGACATATAGGAAATGTAAATAAAGATTATTACTAAATACATTGTGGTTTTATTTTTGCCTCCTTTTAAAAAAATATAGCACTTCTTTTCTCAAGCTTGTGTACACATTCTTCTCTAGTTACCGACCACCTCTCCCCCTCTCACCCAAGACAGGTTGCGACTTTACCTATGCGTGTTTTTTTCAGTAGCACAGGAACTTGTTTATGTTTCTTATTAACAAATGCTAACCCTTTAGAGCACTTTAATCTTTCCCCTCTTTTAAATAACCTTCTCCCAATGTCCTTCCTAACAGGCCAGCTAGGAAACAAACTTATACCCCAACCTGCTGAAACCACACACAGCCTCCCAGGAATTTGGAGCCTGAAATGGTGTAAAGAGCAGGGTCGGGAAACTCATGAGAGAACCCCTTTTTAAACACCACCAACTAAAGTCAATTTTTTAAACCTTAAAGCGTCGCACCCCCGGGGTTTTTTAGGACAGATTTACACATTGTGTTTCACCCATTTTTAAAAGAAAAACCGTCACATTTTTTATCCCCCCACTTGCTGAGGACAGAAAAAGCAGGACAACATGTGTTTCCAGCGTGTGTCCCTTATTTTTTAAAGATGCAGAAATTTTTCAGATATTTATGTAAAATCTGCATTTTCACCAAAAAAAGAGTCATAAAGTCGTCATTTAATTCATGCCCCCCCCCCGAGGCTAGCCCCCCCTACCTCACAACGCTTAATTTTACTTTGAATATTAAAAACAGGGAAAACTGTTAGATGGCGGGGCACCCCTGAATGGGCAGGGCTAACACCAGCTAGAATAAACTGGTTTTTTGGCTGAAAACTGCCAATTTGAGCATTAAATATCTGAAACTACAGCATTTTCGAAAAGGGGCACAGCGCGGAAAAACAGGTCTGCACTAGCTTGGCTGTCCTCAGCAAGGGGGGCATAACCTATGTGACAGGTTACCTTTACGCATTTTGATTGATTTGAATGAATTTTAGTAATTTTTATTAGCTTTTTATATTTTGGAAAAAAAGTGTTTTTTAAAAAACTGTTTTACCATGCATGCTGAGGTTTTACAATGCTGTTTTTGGCCACTCAATTTCTAAAACTGAAACACATTTTTCCCCCAAACCCCCTAAAAAAAATGAGCCCAAAAAAACCCCTTTTCAAATAACCAAGGAAAGAAGACTATACATACTACATACATATGAATACATACATATATACATATGAATCTAAAAGTATAATATAAACCAAATTAAAACATAATTTTTTTATCTATTTTTCCTCATATAATAATAAAAAAATAATAATGTAAAATGTACAAAAAATAAAGCCTAACATCACACAAAAGGTGAAAAAATAAATAGAATAATAGTGTGAGTAAGCGTTACAGGGTTTAAACCCTCATGTACTAAAGAAAAGGAGAATGTGCCTGGTCAGAAAGAAGGGTAAAGGGCCCAGACAGGAACTGGTTAATGACTAACAGTAGTCTTTTGACAGCGGTCAATGCAAGTGTCTAGCAGATGGGGGACAGAAGTTTCCTATTTTCACGTCCTCTGAAAAAGGAGCAGTTATTAACGGGGTTGTCCACTAAAAAAAAAAATCTATGAAATTGGAACCAGAGTGAGAAAAAACCTGATATTTACCTAGCTGTTCCCCACTGCTGAAGAGCTCACCGGCGATCTGCTTCTCTTTACTTGCGGGGTCCTTGCCCCATAAAGAGGAGAGGCTTAAAGGGGTTTTGCCACCATGTAATGTTGACGTGGGATCCTCCAAAATGGGAATTTAATCACTTTTCTAAATATATGTGATTACAAAAAGTGAAGACCCCTGAGAGGTACAGCATTGCCAGTCCCCCTTAGTTACCCCGAAAGCTTCCACTAGACACGACCGAGGAGCCGACAGGCCGCGCTTGCGTGAAACACTTCTTATCTGATGACAGGCAAAATGAATGAGCTTTTAAGGCACCGGGTAGACAGTGCAGTCTATGAGGGGTGTCTTGCTGTAAATTTCGAATCCACTGTTGTACTGTTTTTTATTTCACTTAAGTTTTGAGACGCTCCCTTATTCCTCACTCATTACTCACCCCCTCCCTCTCAGCCCTGCAGCTTACATGAAAGCATTTATTTGCTGACATTCTCCCTGTGCTGATAAGGAGAGGTAAGTAACTTGCGTCCTGGCAAATCCCCTTTAAAGGGTTTTTTTTACTACAAAAATCATATCTGTAATGATGGGGACAGTAAAAATAGGCACTTTGCAATTGGTTTGCATTACCTAAATCATTTAGTATAGCAGCTATTAGCTAATTTGTGTGTCTAGTGCTAAATCTGAAGCCTGGGGTCAGGCCCCGTCCCTGTGTTGTGATTGGATGCCTGATATTTTGTTCAACCCCCCTAGATGGCACACCCACTGTGCCCTGATTGGCTGTTTGCACTCTCTGTGCTCACTCCCCTCTGAGCTTTGTGAAACTGAAAGTTAAACTCCTCTCCCAGGGACAGGTCTGATATGAAAGATCTGGGCAATGCTAGATTCACTCCCCCCACCCATTTAACCCACATATAATACACTCTGCTCCCCCACCCATATAACACACATATAATACATTCTGCTCCCCCCACCCATATAACACACAAACACACATATAATACACTCTGCTCCCCCCTCCCATATAACACACATATAATAAACTCTGCTCCCTCCAACCATATTACACACATATAATACACTCTGCTCCCCCTCCCATATAACACACAAATAATAAACTCTGCTCCCTCCACTCATATTACACACATTTAATACAGTCTGCTCCCCCCACCCACATAACATATATATAATACACTCTGCTAGACACAATGACAACATGTCACTTTCTGTAATACTAGGGGACTTTATGTATAACTGTTTACACCAATGCAGGTGTTCTGGTTACAATGAGCTTGTGGAGGGAGGTGACATCTCTCCAGTCATGAGAACTGACCATTGCAGGAGGTCTGCAGAGCTGTGACATCCTCTCCCTTCCCCTGCTCACACAGAATGAGGATTGGGGAGGGAGCATGGAGGGGGCATGATGAGATCACTACTCCTCAGTGAGGGAAGACACGCCTACTGGGAGGAGAGACCCACCCCTGGATTTGAAGCTGTAAGAGAGAAAGCTCAATATGCCTGTAAAAGCCTGTGGTGAGAAAACCTCATTAAGCCCCATTCACCCATGTTTTGGGATGAGAACCTGGAAGTGAAAAGGAGCGGATCCCCAGGGAACTTCAAAGCAGTGTGAAACAGCTAGGTAAGTACAAGTTTTTTTTTTGGGAGGGTGGTTTCCTACCCTGGCCTCAATGTCATTGAATTTTCTTTAGCAGACAACCCTTTTAATCGTGTTTTCTTTATTTAAAAATAAAATAAGGTACTGCTGCATGAATAAAAAAAAAAAAAATCAGAGCTTCTCTGCATTTTATACACAAAAAAAAGAAAACGGAGCCCTCACCTAGGGCCTAAAGGAGCGGCTCATCCTTGCACATGTAGAGAGCAGTACAGGACCTGTACAATCGCACTGTACTGTAGAGAGGTGCTACTAGACCACCACCCACTGCAAGCAATTAACTACCACAGATGATTATCTAGTAAAATGTTCATGATAATTGGTTGGATCTTCCAGTCACTCATCTGTGCTACAAATGAGCATTGTCTGTGACATTGTATGGTGAGTTTTAATGATACAATCTATGTGATACAATATGGTACAAATATTGTACCCCTAGGTCATTGTAACTGGAGAAAACACTGTAAATATTTATTTCTGTATTCTCCATGCAAATAAATTATATTCCTTCACATCAATTTATATGGACTCTCAAATAGCACTGTAAAAATTACAATTTAAGCTGCCTTAGACAGGGCCTCATACAACCACATCAACATAAAAACAAAGAGGGAAGCCTGGAAAACGTTGGTCGCCAAAGGGTTAAATATTGCTATAATAGGACTTCACAAGTAGTGTCACATTCACATGATTGTTCACACTTGAGTACAGGGGCTTGTCTGCAAAATGCTGCATGATTGACACTTCCTGTGAAGAAAACCCAGCTTGTGAGGTTTTGTAACTTTAATCTTGATATTTTTAATTATATTGGAAAAGTCAATAAGCGTTTTAGACTTTTTTTTGTATCAATGTCACTTGGTTATTTATGGAAGTATAATTGAGGTATAATTATGATATTTTAGTTTTGCTGAACTTAAAGAGGATTCCAGGGCTTGCAGTTTGATGTTAGTTTTAGGCTCCTCATTAGGCTGCTGACTACATGGAGACTTTCTGTAGTGCAACCTGAAGAGCATCCCTCTTGAAACTTGTCACTCACCATTTAAAACCTAGGTGTCACTTTTAAAGGGGTTGTCTCACTACAAGGATTGCTTTTATGTTAAACATCTTGCAAAAACAAGTCACTTTGCAATAGGTGTCCATTAACAGTGTCCTACCTATTCTGAGATATCCCCTCTTGTATGGGCTACTTCAGCTACTCAGGTCGCTATAGCTACAGAGCTGTTTGATCACTCCTGATAGGCTGCCAGCACTGGTTGCTATAGCTACACACCTGGCTTCTACTGCAGCCTAGTGGAAGCCAGTAAACACACCCCTGAATTCACAATGAAACCAAGAAAACAGGACTGAAGTAAGATGAATCAATGTAGTGAGATAACCTCTTTAATGTAGCCCATGGCTATTAAGAAAATGTGCTGGAATTAAAGGGGTACTCCGACCATAAACACTGATAGCATATTGGTAGGATATTCCATCAATGTGTGATAAGTGTGAGTCCTATAGGTGGGACTTGCACCTGTCTCGAGAATGGTGAGAACTCTCTTATTGAAATCAAAGGGAGTTCCAAGTTCAGCCAAGTGTGCCGATGCGATTTCAATGGGAGAGTTCCGACTACCTCTCCTATCAAACATTTATGACATATCCTATTGATATGCCTTCAATGTGTATGGTGAGAGAAAGCCAGTCCTTTAAAATACTGGACAATACCTGCTTTGATTGCTATATTTACTCATTGAAATATGCTACATTGATGCAGAGGCAAATAATTATTTAGCAAACATAAAAGGAACAACTACAAATAAACAGAAGTTATAGGACACAATGGGCCTTATTTATCAAAACTTTATAATAGTAAGACTGTCTTTGTTGCCGATAGCAACCAATCAGAGCTCAGCTTTAATTTTTTCAGAGTAGTATAAGAAATAAAAGCTGAGCTCTGAGTGGTTGCTATGGACAACAAAGACAGTCTTACTATTAGACAGTTTTGATAAATAAGGCCCAATGTGTTTTATTCTACAGGAAATAAAAGCAAATTAATTATTGTTAACACTATTGTAATGGCCAGGAAGCCCAACCTGCCTTGCAGCAGGCTCTGGTAACTACCGGTACCTACTTAGATTTCACTCCCTGGCGTGACTTATACCACTGCTTCCCGTGGTCCAGATGATGCACTATTCCTGACACGTCTTGCTTGCAGTAGAAGCCGAGGTGCAGTGTGGTACAGAATGGTATGGCAAACTCGTAGTCGGGGAACAGGCAGGAAAGTCAGGACAGGCAGCAAAGGTTCATGGTTGAGGGATGGAGGCAAGCGGTACGCTACACGGAAACACTAGCAATGACTTAGGAAATACTTTCTCAGTAGCCTCAAGTGCACTAAAGATCCAGCAAGGGAATCCGGAACGGGCATGGTTAAATAGGGTCCCCAATCACCAGTGTGCTGGCCCTTTAAATTTAACAGATCCTGCGCACGTGCACGCCAGCCAGCAGAGAGACAGGAGCGTGGACAGGTGAGTAGCTTTAGGACGGGACGGAGCTGCAAATGTGCCCACTGTCCGACATGGGGGTCATGATGCCGCTTGCCACTAGGACTCGGGTGCGCCTGAGACCCAGTGTGAGGGTCTCAGAGCGATTGCCCCACCAGTTAGGATGCTTTTATTCGCTAAAAAAATTAGATTAATTACAAATCAAATGCCCAAAATCTGGGAACAGTTCCACATAAATATATACCTGTAAGAAGAAATGCCCATTACAAAATAGAGCTAAATGGTCACACTGTAGTGACCTGCCCATAACCATTTAGCTATATTTTGTTGAGGGCATTTTTTCTTACAGGTACATATTTATGTGGAACTGTTTCCAATTTGTTTGTAACTAACCTAATTTTTAGGCAATAACAGGAACAACCTCCGTAGTCGTCCCTTTTGGGGCGATTGCCCCGCCAGTTAAGTAGCTTGAAATAGGGTATAGGTCTCCTGTTATTACATGCCCAATATGGTCACAGGCCTCTGATTTTCCACATATGGAATTCTCTGCTTCACCTATTTTATGTTTTGGACACTTTACTCCGTGAATATGGTCTAGAAATTTGGACTGTGTACCATTGAGATAAATCCATATCCTAGAATACGTGAGTATATATTATACATTTGTGATCCCTATTTGTGTCCTTGTGGTATAAAGTGCTGCTGTATTCTATTTGGCATATAATATATTCCTACGAAAATTGCTTTTAGTGAGCTAACATTAAAAGCTACATCTTAGTCTGTAATTTACATTTCAGTGATTTCTGTTGATATAGACTAAATATATTTATTTTTTTGATGGGTAAAAGTTTCTACCAACCAACCAAGTCTCATTTGATGCTTTCTTGATGTGCAACTCTGCACTACCATTACAAAGCTGTCAAATAAGTATCAAATGACAGGTACAGTCTTTGGCAAAAGTCTAATAAGGAACATTTACATGGCCCATGATGTACTGATTAGATGAACCCAATTGTTTAGCAATAGAGGCAGAATATATATAATTATACATGGTTTCTTTTACACCCTTCTGCTATGAATGAGTAACTGACTGAAACCTACGGTTATTGAGATTTCTACCGTCCTTAGAACTGGAGGGGGTTTAATCATTTTTCTTTTTTAAGGAAATGTATGGTTCAGCATTTCTATAGAGATTTACAAAAATATTGAAAAAATCCTAGTAAGGTATCTGTTCATCAGAGACATTTGATATATCCTTAGGGTATTGACCCAAACATCGTAAGGGCCACCTTGAGTGTGTCGTTATTATAGTCAGTTCACCTTAAAAAAAAAACAATTTTCAAAAATAGATACAAAATCGATTTATCTGACTGGTAACCTCCAAATTGAATGCAATTTTTCTCATTTGAAATCTGTATTCCTCTGTACAAAAAACAACGGAGTGAAAGCTGTAGGATAATATAATCAACAAGAGGCACTGGAGACATTTTCATTTATGCTACACCAAGGATTCTATAAAACGATATAATAAATATGTATTTATTTTACCTGTTCAACAGCTTCCCTAGACATATGCAACTACTGTAGCTAAACTCATGAAAAAGAATATCTGAAAGGGTATGTTCACACGCCATCTTTGTGGGATGTATTTCGGCACATAATTGTGCTGCAATACGCCCGAAGTATACCCTGCAAAAACGGTAATTCATAGCTCTTATTGAGAGCTATGATTACCTGCTGTTTTCCCCGACATGTATTACACACCGGGTAAAAAAAGTAAATGGGAGCCGGCACAGAGAGTTTTTGAAGTACGTGCTGGCCTGCACATATTTCTAAAACACCCGATGTATAGCGGTGCGTACAGTACACACCACTAAACGCCCCAAAGATGCTGTGTGAACATAACCAAATAGGAAAATCAGCAATGAATGTACAATCTAACTACAGAAGAGCAAAGAATTCAGGCTATACCTTTTAGAGGCTAACTGAGTATATTTGATAGCAAGTTTTTGAAAGTACTAATTCTCTTCATCAGACATGATGTCTAATGATGAGAGCTAGTAACTCCAAAGCATACCATCAAATATACTCAGTTAGCCTCTAAAAGGTATCACCTGAATTCTTTGCTGTTCTGTAGCTAGATTGTACATTCATTGCTCAACATTAAACTACATTACAGCTATAGGAATACAGTGGTCCCTCAACACACAATATTAATTGGTACCAGGATGACCATTGTATGTCGAAACCATAACTCTAAAAAAAACTCGTAATTCGAAAAATATCACCCAACATAGTGCAAAATAAAGATTAAATAATATTAAGTAAATAACAAATGCAAATAAAGGGAGTCCTTATATATAATATCAGAAAGAGCTGAAAATCACTTTCTATGTTGAGGATAGCAGCTTACTTGGGTCATGTACTCTATACCAGAAAAAAAGAAAATAGAGCCTCCCTCACCAGGTACCCAATGGAGCCGCTTATCCTGGTGCATGTAAAGAGCAATCCAGAACATTTATTACTGCAGTGTACTGTAAAGAGGGGCTACTAGACCGCCAATCACTGCATGCACTTTACTAATACAGAGGTTTTACAAGTAAACTGTTCAAGATAATTGGTTGGATCCTCCGGTAAATCTCGTGCCACAAATCAGCATTGTCTAAGACATTTTGTAGCGAGTGATCTGAAGATACAATGTCCCAGGAATGACCACTTTATGTTGAAAATATTGTATCCTAAAGGCCACTGTAACTTGAGAGAGCACTGTAACGGCATGTTCACATGCCGTATTGCGGCGCATACTATATTATACGCTAGGGAAAACATCGGGTATTCATAGCTCTCAATGAAAGCTATGAATTACCAAATTATGGAGCGGATTTTGGGCTTATTGAAGCGCAATTACGTGCTGAAATATGCCCCGCAATTACGCCATATGAACATACCCTATAGTTCTTAAATAATAAAAAGCATTGCAAAAATATGCAGATAAATATAATAGGATCCAAAGCAGAGAAATATCTATGAACACATTAAATATTTGGGATCTCTCGTGAATTGTCGCAGAAGTTTATCATTTGCACTGCTTTTATAGAATATTCAGCTAAGTATCCAGAAAAATAATTAATCATGTTTTTTAACTAGTACCGGAAAAAACAAAGGTATGTCTCATATTACCAAGCACAAAAAGAGTTTTAGTAAAAATCCAGACATAAAGTACTCAAGGCAATTTTAAAGGGGTGTTGACAGAATATGCCATAAATGTCTATTAGATGCAAGTCCCACCAATATATTCTGCACCAATCTTGAGAACAGGGCCCTGAATTTCTCCAAGCAGAACAGAGAGTTAGCTGCCAGTCACTTGTCAATCTAAGAAAGACACCTGTAGGAGTAAGATGCAACATATTTCTGAACAGGCATATGTACAATTCCCCCCCTCCCCCCACCCCCGAGTGTTGCACTCATCTGCCCTACATGTCTGGCTTGGTTCTTGTGCAATCTGGAGGCATTTGGCTGTTGCTGGTGCTTTCATGCTTTCAGACATCAATGGGATCAGGTTTAAGATGTAGTGATCCCAAATGTTGTGACAATTTGGTCGAACTGCTCTCAAACTGAGCAGAGAGTTATTCGACAAAGACTACTAAAGAGCATTCCTTTAATTACTTAGCTCAATAGTATGTTTGACATATTTTGAACAGTTAGAAGAACCTTTTTCATGTTAAAAGCCCAAAAATTTAAAAAGATCCCTGGGAAAGAATCATATTCCCATAAACAACAGACATATTGAGCACTGTGTCATAGAGCATCCAACAAAATCAGTGGACCAACTGAAGTCATAAAAAGCTAAGAGCCATGCCAGCACATGGGGGCAGAAATCGGGGTCCAGGGGGAATGCAGCTCCCCGTGACTCCTGGGGCGGCCCCGTATCAGGGGCAAAAAAAAGCGCCCTCCCCCGCCCCAAAAAAAAAATGTGCATGTCACTTTCTCCCCCCGGGCGGATTCGCCGACGGGGGGGGAGCGCGGAACCACTTTCTTAGAAGCAGTGGGTTACCGTAATGACTCTGACGGGTTTTGGGGCCGTAAATGAAGGCCCAAATCCGGCGCAAGGGACGGGGCCAATCCGCGGAAATTAAACCCGTGTGAACGAGGGGCCCCTTTTAGTGTCCATGTATGGCTGACCAGTTTTTGATGGGCACTGTGGGGGTGGCACGTTATGGTGGGAACGTAGGAGGACGTTTGTTGGCCACTGTATGGTGGGCCCACTTGGCAGGGACTGTTATACGGGCTCTGTATGGGGCACTGTTATGGGGAAAGTACAGTCATGGCCAAAAGTTTTTTAAATGACCAAATTTTATTTTTCAATGATTGTTCCCCCCTTTGGTTTTTGTTTGTGTTTTTCAGAGTTTTTTATCACATCAAAAAACAATGCAAACAGTTATGATTTAAAAAAAGTTTTTTTTGGAGTTTGAAAAGACTTTTTTTTGCAGCAAGCCAATTTTTGTAGTGTTGCCCCTCTTCTTCGGGCCTCTGCAATTTCCCTGGATGCTCTAATCAACTTCTGGGCCAAATTTCCCGACTGATACATCCATTCTTGCACAATCAATGTTGCATTTTGTCACAAATTTGTTGGTTTTTTTGTTTTCCAACCCTCTTGATGATTTTACCCAAGTTCTCAAAAGGGATTAAAGACGGGGAGTTTCCGGCCATGGACCCAAAATCTCTATGTTTTTTTTCCCTGAGCCTTTAGTTATCCCCCTTTGCTTTTTTGGCAAGGTGCTTCCCCCTCATGCTGGGAAAAAGGGATTGTTGATCACCAAACTGCCTTGGCGGGTTTGGGAGAAGTTGCTCTGGAGGACATTCTGGTACCATTCTTTTTTCATGGAGTGTGTTTTTAGGCAAGACTGTTCGAGAGCCGATTCCCTTGGCTGAGAAGCAACCAACACATGAATGGTTTCTGGATGCTTTACAGTTGGCATGAGACAAGACTGGTGGTATCGCTCACCTTGTCTTCTCCGAACAAGCTGTTTTCCAGATGTTCCAAACATTCGGAAAGGGGATTCATCAGGGAAAATGACTTTACCCCAGTCCTCCGCAGTCCACTCCCTGTACCTTTGGCAGAATATCAGTTTGTACCTGATGTTTTTTCTGGAGAGAAGTGGCTTCTTTGCTGCCCTCCTTGACACCAGGCCTTGCTTCATGAGTCTCTGCCTCACAGTGTGTGCAGATGCACTCACACCCTGGCCTGCTGCCATTCCTGAGCAAGCTCTGCACTGCTGGTAGCCCGATTCCGAAGCTGAAACACTTTTAAGAGACGGTCCTGGCGCTTGCTGGTCTTTCTTGGGCGCCCTGGAGCCTTTTTGGCAACAATGGAACCTCTCTCCTTGAATTCCTTGATAAATCGATAGATTGTTGACTGAGGTGCAATCTTTCTAGCTGCGATACTCTTCCCTGTTAGGCCAGTTTTGGGCAGTGCAATGATGACTGCACGTGTTTCTTTAGAGATAACCATGGTTAACAGAAGAGAAACAATGATGCCAAGCACCAGCCTCCTTTTAAAGTGTCCAGTGGTGTGATTCTTACTTAATCATGACAGATTGATCTCCAGCCCTGTCCTCATCAACACCCACACCTGTGTTAATGGAGCAATCACTGAAACGATGTTAGCTGGTCCTTTTAAGGCAGGCCTGCAATGAAGTAGACATGTGTTTTGGGGGAAAAAGTTCATTTTCTAGGCAACTATCGACTTTGCAATTAATTGCTGTTAAGCTGATCACTCTTTATAACATTCTGGAGTATATGCAAATTGCCATTATAAAACCTGATGCAGTAGACTTTCTAAAAATTAACATTTGTATCATTCTCAAAACTTTTGGCCATGACTGTATAGTTGGCACTATATAGCTGTATGTACTATTTTAAGCAAACTAAAAGAGCAATCCAGTGAAAACAGTTTTTGTATTATTTCTGAATTTCTTCCTCAAATGAGTAATTATTTCTGACACGATCATGCCAGATCCACAAGATCTACCATGAAAATGTCTGATAGGTTTGAGACTCCAGAGAGGAGGAGATGAGTTGGAGAGGAGGCTATATATGTATGTTGTTCTCTCTATCTATAGTTGTGAAACAGCCACTTCTGTAACCCCCCAAAACTATAACAAAAATAGACGCCTCATATCCTCTTTCTGGAGAATGGAGCAAGGACCCCCATTCTGATCTCTGACAGTCCCTAACTTGGAACCAAGACCTCTTAGCCATTTGGGATATTTACAATTGAAGTGTAGTAAAGCTCTCAGACAGGGAATATCTATCCGAGATTTACTGCAGCCCCTGGGAGAGATACAATATGACAATGTGGCCCTTGGACCAGAAAAAGTTGTGCCCCCTGCTCTAAAACGTATAGTGCTATTTATTCCAGATGTTTTTAAATTGCAAGCCAACTTAGACATACTGAAGTGAATTTACTGAAGCCTGGTATGTTCAAAATTTACAACTTTTTGCTGCGTATACACCATTAAAGGTACACTCTTTGAAACTAGGACAAGCTTAAAAGAAATGGGGTAAGTGATGGGCCCCTTAAGGCTATGTTCACACGGCTTAAATTGGGACGTATTTTGCCCCATATTTAGCATCGTACTGCGCTCAATAGGGGGTGGGATACGTCCCAGTCATTACGGTAATCCACAGTTCTCATAGAGAACTATGGATTATGTGTCCTTTCCCTGCTCACACAATACGCCGCGGGGGCAGATAATTGACATATAAATTACTAGCGGCGAATACACGCCACTAGTAATGTCTCCCGCCCTGCGGGAGCTTGCGCCGATCGGCGCAAGCTCCCGCAGTCCCGGCGTAAGTGTGGGGTGAACATAGCCTCACAGTTCAACAGATTCACTATAATTTATGCCATAAATTATAGTGGGTATTCAGGCAAGATGTACGCATGCATGAATGTGAGATGTATGGAGAGTCACAGATGTGACAACACTCAGACCCTCATTAACAAAAACTTGACATATTACTGTATATTACTGTTTTAAAAATGATAGGTATCCTTTAAAGGGGTTTTCCACCCTAACAGTCGCACACCAACAGTCATTCCCTTTTGGATCTCTGTCAGGAGTGACATCTCAAGTCCTTAAAACAAATGAACAGATTTTTAGACAGGAACAAGTAATAAAGTTTAATAACAGTGATATAATCTGCATGACTAAGAAAACAGGGGTTTCTTTAAGGTGTTCTAGGTATTCTTTCCAACCACTGTAGATAGATGTAGAGGATTTTATATATTAAGATTCTTTGCATCACAAAGATGTTAGTTCAAAATACACTTTTAATTAGGAAAAACTTTTCATCTCAATCAGCACTAATTCCCAGCAATTGTCACAACTTTTAATTATCCTTGACTCCACAAAATATGCAGATTACTGACGTCTTTTCTACTCCTCACCGCAGCTAATCACTGAGATCAACTCTATTAAAAAAATCTCCTGTAGAAGATTACTAAATGACTTTGTACGTAATCAAATCATTTATAGAGACATCGAAATTTAGCATATAGTGCTGTGTGTAATAAAAAAAAACAGCTCCAATAAGCCTCCTCAGCCCAATGCTGTGTCAAGAAAAGCCCAAGTGAGAAGCAGCATGTCCCAGATTGAGCTTCCAACCTCTCAGCAGCCTGTTGTGAACAACAGCATATTCTCTTTCCTGCAGGCAAATGAATGGTACGGAAACTAAGAAGCTAAAGAAATCTAAGCTTCTTTTAGCAAATTCAGGTTTCCTGGCATAATCTCCTACAATCAATGCTTTCCTCTTAATAATGCATCTTTCTATGAAGATATATAAAATAAATTTGATTGTAGGATCTCAAGGAGCTGAGGACACACCATTCTCTTCTCAAATTATGAAAACCAGATCTGGGCTAATCACCAAAGGTATAAGCACCGACTCACACAAATTCAGCACCACCAATATAATATTAATATAATAATATCAATACTTATGGAACCGTATCCAGTCCAATGGCAATTTTTGGGATCAGGCATAAAGTTTTCCCTTAGAGCAGATTGGTTCTTGCTTTATGGGTTCCAAAGTCTTCAACACTATGGGAAACAAAGCTTAAAAATTCCTTCCATCCCGCCTTTCATCCACATCCTTCCCACTCTTGGCTGAACTTGATGGACATTTATCTTTTTTCAACCGTACAAACTATTTAACTAGGTAACAATGGCGTTTATATGACTTTTTCATCACTTTTTATTCTATTTTATGTGCTGCAGGATTAACAAAAAATCGCAATGCTGTTAGTTTTTGTTTTTACGTTGCTAATGGGGCCGGTTAAACAATGTGACAGATTTATAGGCTAGGTCATTATGAATGCGACAATACCAAATATGTGTACTTTTTTTATTTTTGATCTTTTTGCGGGGTTTTATCTTTTTTGGGGGAAAGGGCAGTGTGTGTTTTTGCTTTATAGGGTTGTGTTTACTGGTTTTGTGTTTTTACTTTTTTATATTTTTTTACTTTATTCACTTGTCCTCATAAGGGACTTAACTGCAGCAATCAGTAGATCGTTGTTATCATACAAGACAGTACTACATACAGTACTGCCCTGTATGAATGAGCTGTCATAGCCACGGAAGCTATCAGTTACCAGGGTGGTGAGGTCACAGGCAGCCCCAGAAGGTCTTGTTTCACATCTGGGGCTGTCTGGTAAGTCAACTGAGCCGCCATCGCAGCATGGTGGGCTCCGTTGGTGACAGAGGGAGCCCCCTCCCTCTGTCTCTCCCTTAGCTGCTGCAGCCACGATCGCAGGCACTTGAAACAAACGCCGTTTGTTGACGGAGCAAGAAGTCAGCTGGCTCCCTGGGCTGATCGGGCTGTCTCCGTTCAGGAGCTGGCACAATCTCTAGGACGTCCTGGGATGTTCTACTGCGGTACATCACTCGCAATTAGGACGTGCCGGTACATCCATCTGCTCGAAGGGGTTAATGCAGCAAAAAGTAAACAAGTACATTCTAAGGCCTCGTTCACACGGCTTATTTCGCCGCGTATTTGCCGACGGATTGACGATCGTCAATCCGTCGGCAAATCCGTCCGAAATAAGTCACAGCCTATTTTCCATTGATTTCAATAGAAAATACGGCTCGTCGTTCACACGACGCGTAGTTCCGTGCCGGATTGCCACTGCGGATTGACGACGGCAATCCGGACGGAAAAACAATTCACATGTCAATTATTTACGGACGGATTCACCACCTACAATGATTGTAGATGGTGAATCCGTCGGGAAATCAGTTACAAATACGTGCCACACTTAGTGGCACTTATTTGCAACTGATTTTCAACTGATTTCAGAACGTATTTACATCGGAAATCCGTTGTAAATACGTTCTGAAATAAGCCGTGTGAACGAGGCCTTACTGTGAAGAGAAGACTTGTATCTTCAGGTTTGAGAGGTCAAGTATCAGTAAGATATCCACTGCTAAGATAGCAAAATGAAAAAAAAGACTTGGCCAAGAAGCACCTCCGGCAGACTGCTGAAGAGGGGAAGGTCTTGTGGAATGATCAAAATTTGACATCTTTGGTACATTAAAAAGAGTTTTTGTACATTGTTGAGCAGGTGAAGGGATGGTTTTTCAGTGTGTGACACCAACTGTTGAACACAAAGGAGGAGGTCTGATGGTCTGGGACAATTTTGCTGGATTAAAGAGAACCTGTCACATAGTTTATGCCCCCTTGCTGAGGACAGCACAAGCTAGTGACAGACCTGCTGTTTCCAGCGCTGTGTCTCTTATTCTGTAAGATGCTGTAGTTTTTGTGTATTTAATGCTCAAATCTGCAGTTTTCAGCCAGAAGAGTCATTCGAAGAGTCCTTCAGAGTGTCCGTTTTTTTCAAACCTGGCCAATCGGAGACTAGCCCCGCCCACCTCAACTGACAAACCTATTACTTTGAACAGATAGAAACATGTGAATAACTGTCAGTAGGCGGGGCTAGAATTTGGTGGGCGGAGCTAACACCTACTCTTGAATCAGATTTGAGGGGTAAATGCTCTAAGACTGCTGCATCTTACAGAATAAGGGACACAGCGCTGGAAACAGCAGGTCTGTCACTAGCTTGTGCTGCCCTCAGCAAGGGCGGCACAACCTATGTGACAGCTTCCCTTTAAGAGTTGGCAACTTGCACAGTGTCCCTGGCACTGGACAAAAAGGGTTACTGCAGCATTTTGATGATGTACGGCTAGTTGGTCAAAGGTTCATATTGCAGAAAGACAACGATCCAAGACATACTCCTTGGTTGTGTCAGAACTACCTAACAAAACGAAAAGAAGCCAGTAGGCTTCAAAGAACGGAATGGTCTGCAGAGTCTTCAGACTTGAACCTCTTGAGCTTTGTTTGGGATGAACTGGATAGAAGGGGGGAAGGCAAAGAAAACTACGTGAAGCACATTTGTAGGAACTTATACAACAATGTTAGAAACACATTTCTAAACAATATCTGAATGCAGTTGTAGAAAGAAAGCCAAGACCATGTACAGCTACTATATAATTAATTTGTGGAAACAAGGTTAATACAGTATTTTTATTCATCTTAAATTGTTTATGCCTTTTTTTCTTTCATTTCAAAGTACATTTGAGGCATAAAACTGTGTGAATATCAATTTGACTGGTAATATATACACTGAAAGCAGTATGCTTATTTTTGGATAATATCTAGTTATATCAGTTATGGCAATATTCCATAAAGGGATTTTTACAACAAGGGCATTTCATGCCTAGTTTGTCCTGCTTCAGCTTTCAGTATGTTCAAAAAGGAGTGTGTATGATGTGTTTGAACTGTATATCATGAGAGCCAGCAGGCTTGACATCACCAAGCCTTTACCCACAGTGTGCTCACACTAGTCAGATAATGGTGTGTATGTAAACAGCTGCGAATAGCTACTATGTAGCTGAGTGGTTACCACTTCTGCCTTTCTTAAAGTAGAAAATTGACAGCACTCCAACCGGTATGATGCAACACAATTTGTGAAACATTTCCATGTTTCCTCTGGCTACAGCTTGATCATGTTCATAGCATAGTGACTTATAATTCAAATTTTTAAGTTTCGGTCAATTGGCCTTTCCCAACAATGTCACAAAGGAGTAAGTGGCTCCTCTTCCACTTTGGGGTACGGCCCTTTACCTTTCTTCATCCGCTTACTCCTTTGTGACTTTTTTGAGAAAGGTCATTTGACCAAAACATCAAAATTGGATTTAGAAGTCTTTGTACATGTTCTTCCTGGAGCCTGTGGAAACATGGAAATGTGTTGAATAAATTTCACAAATTGTGTTGCATCATGCCGGTTGGAGTGCTGTCAATTTTCTACTTTAAGATTGGTCTATTTATATTGACTAGCACCCGTGGAATAGAAATTTGAGCATACTTTACCTGTGAGTGCCATCCAAATCAATCTTGCACTTCTGCCTTTCAGCATAGGTGTTCTAGGTTCAAATCCCTGCAGGAACTAAACACGTGGATTTTTTTTCTAAATGCATATGGTTGAGGTTTCTTTTATCTTTTTATTTATTTGCACTGTTTGACTAATTACTAAGGAGTACAGAGGAGAGGAGTAGAATGACTGGGGTTGAAGACTCATTCAGCAGTGAGTGTCTGTGGTTACTAATCAGGGAAGAGACTGACGCTAGCTTCTGGAGGAGAGAGGTGATATCAGTCTGAGCATGTGCTGCAAGACTGAGGAGCTCTTGTCACTATCCGGATCTCCTGAAGATGAGCTATACACTATGGATCACTAAGGGAAAAGCTAAAACAAAAATGGTTCAGAAATTTTAATAATGATGAATGGTGAAAATGTTTATTATTTAATCTGCAAGTTTCCAACATTAATTTTACTTCATGGTAAAACTCATTTAATTCACATCCTAAACAATGCACTAGAAGTGAGAACATTTTTAATGATCCACCCTATGGTAAAGAGCCTGTAGTGAGAGGTTGATGTGACTCTACAGGTATCTTTTTATATCTTGAAAAAAGTGTTTCTATGTAGAATGTTTTTCATCACACAAAAAATACAAGACTGAAAAAATAATAACAGTAAAATACCACAGAGTTAAAAATGTGGTGAAAATGTTTGTGAACTGGGCCCTATTGTTAGAACTGCAGTGAGTCCTAGAAAGAACTAATCCATTAATAAATAATGACGATTTCTCATCTGCAGGAAAAGAACATTCTTCTTTGTTTTGCCCATAGTCATCAGGCGAAAAAGTAATTACCTCTAATCTCCAAAGTATTTCAGAACACAAAGGCAGAATTATTAGCTGATTAAACCTGAAAATATTCCATCGTTTACTAACAGATTTGGATACGGGTAAACAATCCAATGCAAACCCCCCAATAAATCACTACAAAGGCCATTCATTATTATCTTATTATTATTACTATTCATTGTGCATGATCAAAATTTATATGAAAGGTAATTTTTCTAAAAAAAAAAAAAAGTGATCCAGTGTGATCCAGAAAGGCAAGTTAAAATATCGAAAAGAATGTTAGGACAACCTACCTACATATCTGCCATTAGGGTATAAGGATATCATAGATGAGAGTCCCCTTTTATAGGAAGCAGAAAGTAATCAGCTTCCAGATCGAGAGAGGAGCTAAACCAGACAGGTACAAAGTCCGATTAAAAAATCCAAACTTCTTTATTTTCTTTCAAATAATACAAAATATATGTTGCAGGGTTGCAGATAGAAAGATGATATCTGAGTAGACTACATCAGCTTAACAAGCTCACACAGCCGGGAGCAACTCCCTTACTTATGGCTATGGTGAAATCAGGAAACATAACCAGCATATATAGGGCGGGTCCATTTCTGAATGAAACAAATATAGTTACATAGTACGGTTGAAAAAAGACATGTGTCCATTAAGTTCAACCAAGGGTGATAAAATGTGGGTGATGGGAGAGAGACAAGAACATTAACCCAGCCTCCCCTCTGGTGAATGCCCTGAAACCCACAAGGCCAGAACCAATCTGCTCTAGTGGAGACTGACCCCAGAGCCGCCACCAGCCAGATCCCGAATTTTACATAGATACGAAATCCGCTTCAGATCCACGCTGTGTGTATATAGCCTAAAAGTGTTCATGTATCATATACTTACATACTGACTTTAGAGTAGCTTCAGGAAAAAAAATTAACATGAACAGCTCCTACCAGCCACAAGTTGTTCCAATGGCAGTGCTCTATCAACCAGGTCATAGTTGGGGTAGCTAATTCCACATAGCAAAAATTTTAGAAATTTATCAGAAAATCAAGGGGAATCTGTCACTTGTTATTTAAACATAGTGAAGTGCTTTCACACAGGACAAGGACTCTTAGGGTGCATTCCCGTGGCAAAGACAAAATACCAGTCCAAAATACCAATATTATCACTGCTGTCTATGCCGAACACGCAGTGGCGTTCACAAGAGAGATTGCCGCTGCGTGTTTCAAAAGCGCTGCTCGGGTCTGTCTTGCAAAGAATTGAACCTATGTTACTCTCTCAGGTCTATTAGTCAATATAAAGTCTAGAATGGCCTTTCCTCTAGTCGGTTCCTGCACCATTTGGGAAAGATAATTATCTTTAGTTATAGATAAAAACATGTTTCCTTTATGAGAGCTACAGGTTTCAGATTCCCAATTTATGTCTGTGTAGTTAAAGTCGCCCATAATAACAACCTCATTCTGATTAGTTGCTTCATCTATTTGCCTGAGGAGCATATCTTCCATGGGTTTTGGGGGCCTATAGCAGACTCCTATTAGAATTATATTACTGTTATTACCCCATGTATATTTACCCATAATGATTCCACCTGTTCATTACCTGTACCTATATCTTCCCGCAGTGTTGGCTTCAGACAGTATTTTACATAGAGACAGACACCTCTGCCCTCTCTCATCCAGTCATGTCTCAGTTATCCCCACTATGTCATATTTTTCTTCTGCAATTAATAATTCTAGTTCATTTATTTTGTTGGTCAGACTCCTGGCATTGGTCAGCATGCAATTTATAGATTTTTCAGTTTTTATTCCTTTCTCCCTATTCATTTTAACTATTGCTACACACCCTCCCTCCACTACACCCCATGATTTACTACTTATTCCAAGCTCTTATCTTCACTATCTTGCTCGCTATATGTTTTAGTTACCCTCCCCCCAGCCCCTAGTTTAAATATTCCTCCAACTTCCTGCCTTTTTTTCCCCAATACAGCTGCACCCTCCCGATTTAGGTGCAGCCCGTCGCTAGCATAGAGGCAGTAGCCAAGTAAGAAGTCAGCCCAGTTCGCCAAAAACCCAAATCCATTTTTCCCCTACACCAATTTTTTGAGCCATTATTCACTCTCTAATTCCCGCTGCCTTTTTGGTGTGGCCCGTGGAACAGGTAATATTTCTGAAAATATTACCCTGGAGGTCCTTGCCTTGAGCTTTTGGCCTAAGTCCCTGAAATCATTTTTAAGGACGCTCCACCTACCTCTAACTTTGTCATTGGTACCAATGTGGACCATGACAGCTGGCTGGTCTTGGTATATATTGTACGCTTTCATCTATGGGAGGGGTGGGGGTGATGTCTCGGTATATACTGTGCGCTCTCGTCTATGGAAGGAGGGATGTCTCGGTATATATTCTACACTTTCAACTATTGGAGGGATGATGTCTCGGTATACACTGTGCGCTCTCATCTATGGGGGGGTGATGTTGCAATATATATTCTACACTCTCGTCTATGGGAGGAGGATGTCTCGATATATGTTGTACACTTGTCTATTACTTAATGAAATATTTTACCATTTATATTATTGTCATTATAATGCCCAGTATTATATTCTTATTTTCTATTATATGAGGTGGCCACTATTATCTGCACTTTTACTTTTAATAATTATTACCTCTATTATTATCATTATTGTACATTGAAGATCGAGATACATGTGTGTTTGTCGAGCGTTGATCCACATTTGAACATATTGTGCAGTGGTAAACAGGCACAGCCCTCAATGAACTGATCGACACTAAGGGCCACATGTATGAAAATTGTCTAGGTCTAAAACTCACTTTGTTGCCCATAGCAACCAAGATCAGATCTCCCCTTTCATTTAACATAGTGCTCTGGAGAAATTAAAGGGGCGCTCTGATTGGTTGCTATGGGCAACAAAGTGAATTTTAGACCGAGACAGTTTTCAAACATGTGGCCCGAAAACCGGGTGAAAGAATGAACATGTTCTAAGATTTTCAGGTTAAAAAACCGTCTGGCAGAAAATCCATTTAGTGGGGACTGCTGCACGGATTTTCTTTTATTGTCTATCTGGTTGGTTACAGATGGCTTTCAAATCCGAAAACCGTTGTAAATCCGACCAAAAATCCTGTCGTGGATACAGGCCTAATAGTGAAAATAAAAGAGACGCTACACAGGAAAAGGAAAGAAGCTTCCATCTGACATTTGCAGACCACAGAGCTGATGGCAATCAAGTGGAACTTCAGTTAAATTGTGGTCATGTATAATATGATTAGATATAAAGAAACAGATAATACAAAACAAGGATGTAGCATTAGAGGATAGAGGATCTAATAAGAAAACTGTAGCTTCTAGGAGATGCTTTCCAAGTGGCGACTATATGGTGCAGGTTTTATTAGGCACATTACATTTACAATGCTATATCAAATATACATGAGTAATAAAGGCACATCTGTAAGATAAAGCCCTTCATGGAGACTAAGTACTGAATATTGCCGTTTTAAAATGCACTTATGTATCAGCTCTGGAAAAGCACAGGAGATTTCACAGATGAGCTCGAATCCTCTCTCCAGACTTGAGGGCATCTATGGCTGCGTTCACATTGTGATTTTTTTTATCTATGTTTAGTGTATTGGCCCTGTTCCACACGGGCTTATTTGCGACGGTTTGGAGCCGTATTCGCGCCCGGATTTGGTTTCAATACGGCGCCAACCCGTGGGAAAAGTCTTACGTAGTCCATGTCTATAGAGAACAGTGGAATCCGTCGTTTCCTCCCGCTCCGGCAAAATCCGCAGCGGGGGGAGGAAAGGGGACTGCACATTATTTACGGCCCCGGAGCGCCGGTAAACAATGCATTGTCTATGGGGGGGAGCGGCGCCCCGCCGGTCAGCCCCCCCCCGTCCCGCCCCTTTTCAGGGGGATTTGTCGCTCAATAGGCGCACAAACCGTCGGGAATAAGCCGTGTAAAACCGGCCCCTATATGTTTATAAACAAAAAGAAAAATTTTGTTAAAAAAATTTTGAAAACAGACTGCGTGAGAATGGATTTTTTGCTTGAAATCGGTGTAGGGAAAAAGCTAATAGTGTTGTAAAAGATTTTTGACTAAAGCTACGTAGCAAGCTGATATATCAGTAATTACTGTACTTTATGTTTTTCATTCCTTTTTAGCTAGAACGCCTGTTGACTTTATACGTCCATATCTAACTGCACAGATGTTTTAAAAATCTGTCTTAAATTTGTGCATTGTGAGAGTGGAGAGTGGCTGTTTTTGTTAAAATCCTCCCCTTTCCATTGTTAAATACTCAGTAAGGGTGACATGTCCCATTAGGGCTGCACCATTTTTTTGGTGTATTTAGCACCAAAAAACTGTTGATGTCGTATTCTTTATATAAGTGAACTTACACCATTTTATGCCAGGCATGACACTTTTAATTGCGGCTAAAGTGGGTGCATCAAATATGCTACCAATTATATGCTATGCGCCTTTTTTTAGGTATACGCCTGAATTAGGTGCATTAACTATGCTATACAAGGTATACCACACACTATATTTTGAGAGGTTTATTTATTCAGGCGCATTATACTCTCATTTATTGGGCCTTAAAACTGGCGTGGAAGTGCCTCTTTTCTTTTGTAACCATGGCCAGATCTTTGCCTCGCCACAATTCTGTCTCTGAGCTCCGTGGGCAGTTCCTTACACCTCATCTGCTCTGACATGCACTGTGAGCTGTGAGGTTTTATATAGACAGGTGTGTGCCTTTCCTAACCAAGTCCAATCAGTTTAATTAAACACAGCTGGACTCTAATGAAGGAGTAGAACCATCTCAAGGAGGATCAGAAGGAAATGGACAGCATGTGAGTTAAATATGAGTGTCACAGCAAAGGGTCTGAATACTCATGACCATGTGATATTTCAGTTTTTCTTGTTTAATAAATTTGCAAAAATATCTACATTTCTGGTTTTTCTCTTTTCAGATGGGCTGCAGAGTGTACATTAATGAGCAAAAATGAACTTTTTTGACCTTACCAAGTGGCTGCAATGAAACAAAGAGTGAAAAGAGTGAAAATTTAAAGGGGTCTGAATGATTTCCGTAACACATATATATATATGTGTATGTGTGTATGTGTGTGTATACACATATTTTTAGGTAATAGAGGCAACAAAATTGTAGAATAAACATGTGTGAAAAAGTATTACAGCGTTCAAAGCTTTATGTACGGATGGTAATGAAAATAAGCTTGGTCATGAAGGGAAGTAAATTACCTGGTCAAGAACTGGTTAATCTACTTTTGGCCTTCGCTCAAACAACTGACACAAAAAGTGCAACATAAACTGTATATATAATTCCTGCCAATCAGACATGTTCATATGACGGATATTTGGGTTGGAAAATTCTGTTGTGGATCCACAGCAGATATCTGAGGCGAAGTGGTGAATTTCGCTACAGCTTTGGACGATTAGCTACAAGAAATACTGATAATCCATATCCTGTCTACTTGATGCAATTTCCAAGGGGATTCTATGTGGAAACCACATTAGTATGTGACATAAAACTACCTTTTTCAGCATACAAATGTAAAATTCTGTGCTGGAAAAATCTGTAAAGATTGTCATGAGATACAATGAGAACTGGACTTCAGCATGTGAATGTGTAATTTCAAACAAAAAATGGAGGGAAAAACTGCAGTGCTGTTTTTTTCGAAAAACGCTCTGTGTGAAACTGCCATAAAGAGGTTTTCCAGGATGAGGTTGAATTCTGCTTTTTTCAGTAGTGCCACCCTTGTCTGTGAGATTTGTCTGGTACTGGAGGTCAGCCCCATTTAAAGGGGCATTATCACCATGCTGTTTTACCGAGTGACAGGCAGCTTCAGCTTCACATTTTCTGTTCAGGTTGTGGGTGGGTCTACAGCAGTGATTGGCATATCAGCTCTACTATTCCTAGCTGAGCCTGGTAGGCTAGGTTCACACGGCTTAACTGCGGGACTTAATTACGCCCCGCAATTACGCCGTGTGGACGGGGGCGGGGCGGGAGCGGGGGGCCGGCACCTCGCCGGCCCATAGACTTGTATTACCAGCGGCGCGTATACGCTGTGAATAAATGACATGTCACTTCTCTCCCCGCTCACCGTATTGTGCGAGCAGGGAGAGGAGACGTAATCCATAGTTCTCTATGAGAACTGTGGATTACCGTAGTTACTAGGACGTATTCAGCCCGGTAATTTGCGCACTCCGGCACGTAATTACGGACTGAAATACGTCCAGGATTAAGCCGTGTGAACATGGCCTTACAGTGACATGAGTGCAGGAGGTTTGTAAACTGTAATGCACAAGGCAACACGGCTCTAAGGGGTTAAAGATTGTAAATAATGTAAACATGTTCCGTATTTCAAGATAAGGAAAACAGCAGGAAGTGACATCATCATCCAAACCACTGCACAGCCTGTAAGAGCAGAGAGGGAGGACCGGTAACTAGGGAAGCTTGTGCACACAAACAGAAAATAAAATCTACTCCTAGCTCTGAAAAGAAGCAAAATCAGAAAGGCAATGTATTTGGTAACATTCTTTATTTACCTTTGTCTACATGTTTCAAGCTAATCAATGAACCTGGAATACCCCTTTATGTGTAATGAGAAGTCTAAATATATTTTTTCATCAATTTTAATGAAGATTTAATGTGAGGACGTAGAGAAGGTCAGAACTTCATAAAGTTGTGTACCCAGCGCTGTCACCCAGTTGGCAGAAATATATACAGACATTTGATGACTGCCTGCCGGTCTATCAGCTGTAAAGTTTTTTTAAAGGCTGTGCACCTTGGACCCCTTGTCGTGCCAATAAGCTGGTGACTCACTGCTTAGGGAACTGCTTGGCATAGAATTGTTTCCTGTGATGCTGTAGTGGACATGAGGCAATACACACAGCTCAGTTAGATTATCAGGAATCAAAATCCTCCTCATAGCTCTATCACTAAGCCCCGGTTCACACGGCTTATTCAAGCCAGAATTGCGAGCCGGATTGCGCTCGCAATTCTGGCTTGAATAGGGGCGGTGCGGGGGCGGGCGGGGGCGCGGCCCGCCAGCCCCATAGACTTCCATTATCCACGGCGTGTATTGCGCCTGGATAATGAACATGTCACTTTCTCCCCGCCCGGCGGCTTCGCCGAGCGGGCAGGAGCGACGGAATCCATAGTTCTCTATGAGAACAGTGGATTACCGTAATTACTGCGACGGATTGGCGCCGTACTGCAGCACAAATCCGGCGCGCAGTACGGCGCCAATCCGCGGCCAAATAGCCATGTGAACGGCCCCTAAGGGTGCTTTCACACAGCACACTTTTGGTGTAGTTTTAACTGCGCTCCAATTAAACTGCCTTTATTACCAGCAGCTTCTTCCAGTTGTCTAAATTATTCAGAAAGGTGTTTCATGTGAGTAATCAATGACTGTGTGTGAAGTCTTGTGGATTACAAACACACTAATTGATTCCTCACTTTCCAAACAGTTTAGATAAGTGAAAGAAGCTTGCTGGTAATAAAGGCAGTTTAATAGGAGCGCAGTTAAAACTGCACCAAAACTGCGCTGTGTGAAAGCAGCCTAAAGGTTCCTGCAGACCCAGTTCCATTATCTCCTTGGGTTTAAAAGGGAGGATTTCAGACTGTTTTCAATGGAAAAAGCACACAATGCTGTTTTTCTGCAGCGCTGTTTCTATAATCAGCACTGAAAAAAAAACCTGACATGTCAATTTTTTTGGCAGATTTATAAATGTCTTGCGCTTAATCCTCACAAAGCATAGTGCTCAACTATCCCTGTTGGTGCCATAGACTTTGAATGGAGCACATCGCACAAATTTGACTGCTACTCAATTCAAAACTTTTAAATTTCTATAATTTTGTGTATATAGTTATAATTTGAATATTATTTTAATATCATAACCTGTGTATATCATTATTAATATGTATTTCCTGTGGCTATTTAAAGGCTATTTTATTCAAATCTATACCCGGCGCCATTTATACGCAAAATTTCACTAAAAGCGGGGTGAGAGAATTCCCCCTGTCACCATTAACATGTTGCGCCATGCTGCGACACATTGAATCACCATTAACCAATGCCTGAATATTCAAAAAGCTAAACACACAAAGTTCTATGTATAAAACTACTAAATAATATTCAGACAATTACCAAATAACACAAAACCAGAATCCCAAGGTAAATTTTACCAATAATTCCACTAATACAAATACCACCACCATCTAGTGACTGAATAATATACCTAATCCCCCAATTAGTGGCTAAAAAAAAACCCCCCATCATGCTAATATCCTACAACACAGTTGCTGTGTGATCCCAACCACATATAATCACATAGGGGCTGTTTTAATACCGCCCTCATAACTACACTCACGGCCCTTTATTGGGTACACCTGTCCAACTGTCGTTAACACTTAATTTCAATCAGCCAATCACATGGCGGCCTCAGTGCATTTAGGCATGTAGAAGGGTCAAAACAATTCCTGCGTTAAAAAACCGGAAGTAGGGGGAAAGAAAGGGTGATTTGAGTCCCTTTGAACGTGGCAGGTTGGGGTGCCAAAAGGGTGGTTGGTTTTTAGAAACTGCTGATCTCCTGGGTTTTTCACCCCAAAACCCCTCTTAGGTTTACGAAAGGGTCAAAAAAAGAAAAAAACACCCTGGAGCGGCAGCCCTGTGGGGGAAAGCCTTGTTGTGCCAGAGGTCAAAGGAGAATGGGAAAAACCTGGTTGAGTGATAGAAAGGCAACAGTGACTAAATAGCACCGTTAAAACCAAGGTGGCAAAAGAGCATCTCTAACGCACGTCGGCGAATTTGGGGCGATGGGCTACGCGAGAAGCCACCGGGTGACTCCTTTAAGCTAAGAACGGAAACTGGGGCTCCAATTTGCCCAAAGTCATCGAAATTGGAAGTAAAAAGTTTGGGGAAAAAAAAAAACGTTTCCCCTGGTTGATGAGTCTGATTTTGCTGCGATTCGGATGGTAGGGTCGAATTTGGGTCAACAACATGAAAATGGATCCTCCGCCTTGTATCAACGGTTCAGGTGGTGGTGGTGGTGTATGGTTGGGGAATTTTTTTCTTGGGATTTTTGGGCCCCCCGGGGACAATTTGAGCATCGTTGCAACCCTTTGTTGAATCTATGCCACGAAAAATTTGAGGAGTTCTGAAGGCAAAGGGGGTCCAACCCTTTCTGATGGTGTACTAATAAAAGTGGCCGGGTGAGTTTTATGTCACCAATGTGACTGAAAAAAACACACCTCCCTTTACTGAATAAAAAAAACATTTTACTATTAGCAATATTACCAACATAAAGTGGTAGATAGCAGTTGTACACTGGTGCTCAGCACATACAAAAGTGATTACAGTAAAGTTACATCCAGGGTCTTACAGATAGGTAACCCCTCTTTTGGGCAGGTAGTCCTCAATAAGGTAGGTGTATAGCCCCCCATTAGGTAGATGGGTAGTTATATAGCACCCCACCTCCTAATAAGTAGGAATATAAATCCCTAGTATGTATTTATATAGGACCTCTCTAGGTTGGCTGGGTAGGTATATAGGGCTCCTGTAACTAGGTAGGAATATTGGCCCCCATAGCTAGATATATAAGCCACCTGTAGGTAGGCCAGTATACAACTCCTGTAGGTAGGTATATAGACCACCAGTTGGTAGGTAGGTATTGAGGTCCCTCAGTAGGTATGTATATAAGCCTCTAGTAGGTAGGTTTATAAGCCCCCTATAGGTAGAAACATAGGCTCCCTGTAGGTAGATATAAGCCCGCTCTGTAGGTATATGCCCACTCTGTAGATAGGTATATGCCCCCTGTATGTAAATACCACGTCCTGTAGGTAGATTTAGCTCCATGTAAGTAAATATAGCCCCCTCGAAGGTAGACATAGCTGCCTGTAAGTAAATATAGACCCCTGTAGATATTGGCTCCTGTAGATAAATATAGCCCCCTGAATGTAGATATAGCCCCCTGTAGGTAAATATAGCCCCCCTTTAGGTAGATAGATATAGTCCCCTGTAGGTAAGTAGATATATCTCCCTATTAATAGCAAGCAGCTAAAAGACACTTTGAGGGAAGGTAGAGTACCTAAGTAGAAATTCAGCTTTTGCCTAGAGATAAAGAGCATTTCTAGCTAACATCCATTTAGCGTATATGGATTCACCATCTATGTATGAAAACTACATTAGTGGTGATGTAAAAAGTATGCTTAATGCAACAGTTAATGGTTGACAATGCTTTTGTAAGAGCCCGTCATACTGAATCCTTGCCTAGCCTGGACGGGTTTGTAATCCTCCTTTCCTTTTCATTGTCACAAAGGAAAAAAAGCATAAAACCATTTAAAAGCACAGTTTACTGCTTTAAATGGGTTGCACCATCATTAAAGAGGTATTACCAGAGAGGCATTTCATGCCTGGTTTGTCCTGCTTCAGCTTTCAGTCTGTTCAAAAGTGGGTGTGTATGATTTGATTGAAATGTATAGCATATGACCATGCAGGCTTGACATCACCATGCCTTTCCACACAGTGTGCTCACTCTAGTCAAACAGAGGTCTGTTTACATGAAGAGCTTTGAGTAGCTACTATGTAGCTGAGTGGTTAGCCCTTCTGCCTTTCAGCATATGCATCCTAGATTCAAATCTCTGCTAAAACCAAACGTGGATTTTTTTTCTCAATGCACATTCCTGAATGAGGTTTCTTTTTCTTTTTATTTATTTGCACACTTTGAATAATTACTAAAGAGTACAGAGGACAGGAGTAGAAGGACAGCACCTGGGGTTGAACACTCCCTTAGCAGTGAGTGTGTGTGATTACTAGGCAGAGAATAGACTTACAGTAGCTGCCTGAAAGAAGAGGTAATGTCTAAGCACATTCAGCCAGGACTGAGGAGCTCTCATCGATGGTCGGATCCCTTAGAGACTAGCTGTACATCATGGATCACTAAGGTAGCAGCTTAAACTAAAATGGTACAGAATTTTTAATAATGATGAATGTTGAAAATGTTTATTATTTAATTGCAATCTCCCCACATCAATTTTACTTTGCGGTAAAATCCCTTTGAGGTCACACACAAAACATAACACATCATTTCGTTAAAGGATTGTTCCCACAAAGCAAAGTGTACTGCACAGGTCGACTTTCAGCTAACTGCAAGCCAGTAGTGCATTAAAATGAGGAGGGTGGCGCATACTTTCAAATACAGCCGAGCGCACACGCTGATGTTCAGAACTCCCACAGAAGTGAATGAGGATGACAACCACATATCCTGCCCTCCTTATTCTCATGTACAGTCATCTCGCAGCTAGCCGAGAGCCAACCTGTGCAGTACACTTTGCTTTGTGGGTAAACCCCATAAAGTGAAATGATGTGTTGGAGATAAATAACCCTCACATAACCTTTTGTCCTTGAGTCCCACTCCACCACTTTTCATTTGGTCATCATTTCTGGATAGTGGACAGGACTTTGTGTTGGTCACATGACTATTTCTCAACTAACCAGAACTATATTTCACAGTACCACCTTCTAAGCTGCACCCCCAGGCAGTGAGTAGTTGTGTGGAGGCTCCCAGTAGTGCTGACTGGGCATTCTCGACCAGATAAGAGAAAAAGCATCAGCTGGTCATAACTATTAGGGCAGGTCCCCACGGACAGGGTTTTCGGCAGGTTTTTCAGCCGGCTTGCGGTTTTTCAGACCGCCTGAAAAACCGGCCGAATATGAGCACCATTGTGCTCTATGGAAAACTTGTGCAGCAGTCCCCAATGAGCAAGCACATTCTTCCGTCCGGTTTTCGGACGGAATCTGTGCTTCTCAATGGGAGGGGGGAGGGCTCTTCTCCGCTCATCGTGGAGAAAAGCCGCCCCCCCCCCTCCGCGGCCCTGGGTACAGGCGCAAAACAGGACAAATACCGGCCGGCAAACCGGCCGGTATTTGTCCTATGCCGTGGGATGCGCCCTTAGCAACAAGGGACATAAGTGACATCAACCAGGCTGTGTAGGTAGACGTGTTGTATCAATACTGTTCATCTTTGATACATACATATACACTCACCGGCCACTTTATTAGGTACACCATGCTAGTAACGGGTTGGACCCCCTTTTGCCTTCAGAACTGCCTCAATTCTTCGTGGCATAGATTCCACAAGGTGTTGCAACGATGCTCAATTGGTACCAAGGGGCCCAAAGAGTGCAAGAAAATATTCCCCACACCATGACACCACCACCACCAGCCTGAACCCTTGATACAAGGCAGGATGGATCCATGCTTTCAATGTTGTGACGCCAAATTCTGACCCTTACCATCCGAATGTCGCAGCAGAAATCGAGACTCATCAGACCAGGCAACGTTTTTCCAATCTTCTACTGTCCAATTTCGATGAGCTTGGGCAAATTGGAGCCTCAGTTTCCTGTTCTTAGCTGAAAGGAGTGGCACCCGGTGTGGTCTTCTGCTGCTGAAGCCCATCTGCCTCAAAGTTCGCCGTACTGTGCGTTCAGAGATGCTCTTCTGCCTACCTTGGTTGTAACGGGTGGCTATTTGAGTCACTGTTGCCTTTCTATCAGCTCGAACCAGTCTGCCCATTCTCCTTTGACCTCTGGCATCAACAAGGCATTTCCGCCACAGGACTGCCGCTCACTGGATGTTTTTTCTTTTTCGGCCATTCTCTGTAAACCCTAGAGATGGTTGTGCGTGAAAATCCAGGAGTCAGCAGTTTCTGAAATACTCAGACCAGCAATTCTGGCACCAACAACCATGCCACGTTCAAAGGCACTCAAATCACCTTTCTTCCCCATACTGATGCTCGGTTTGAACTGCAGGAGATTGTCTTGACCATGTCTACATGCCTAAATGCACTGAGTTGCCGCCATGTGATTGGCTGATTAGAAATTAAGTGTTAACGAGCAGTTGGACAGGTGTACCTAATAAAGTGGCCGGTGAGTGTATTTGCAATGTTTGTTCTTTTAGCAATATCTATTCAATGAGATATTATTTCTATGGTGGTATAACACCTTCAATTGCAGTCCATCATAATCTAGATAAGTTTCTGTATCAATCTAATCATATTTACATATAGCGGGGTGTTTTCTTAGGCTATGTCTACACAGCATGGGATTCTCGGGGGATTCAGTATTTTGAATCCGCCAAAAACCTGACTGTACCCAGTGCTGCATAGACAGCAATACAAAATCTGTGCTGTAGTCTACACAACACGGATTCCCTGTGATCGCTTTTGAAATCTCTTAAAACATGCTGTATCTTCCGCCGGATTGCTGTTGGATTCCTGTATATTCAATGTGTTAGATGTATATTCAATGGACCGGGCCGACAGCGATTCTGAATACCGACCGCTGTTTTTAGCGCAAATCTCCGCCACAAACCATGGTTCAGCCGTGGTTTAGCAATGTTAAAATGCTGTCGGATTTTGGACAGTATTTTAACGCTGCTGTGAGGACACAGCCTTAGGGCTTGTTTACACGGCTTATTTGGACTAGGTTTTGGATGAGGTTTTCGCCCCCAGTTCATTTAATTGATTCCTATGTAAAACCTCGTTGTTCACACACGACGAGGTTTTTACGCGTTTCTTTGGAAGCACTGAAAAAGAAGTGTCATCTCAATTCTTGAAGCGTGTTTATGCGCGTTTTGGCGCGTTTTCGGAGCGGTTTTTGTCCTGGCTATTAATTTGTATGGGTGAAAACCTCGTTGAAAACCTCATCCAAAACCTCATCCAAAACCTCATCCAACACCTCGCCGAGAAACGCCTCTAAAACCTCTTCTGAAGAAGCGTGTTTCAGGTGAGGTTTTGGGCGAGGTTTTGGGAGTAAAAACGCTCCGAAAACCTCGTTCAAATACGCCGTGTGAACATGGCCTTATAGTTCTTGATTCACTGCTGTATAAATGATGCTTTCACTTTAAAAGGAACCTGGCACATGGCACATGCGATCTTATCTGTTTGCTGCATGCAATACACCAGTAGCGGAGCAGATTGATACATAGTTTTGTTGGGTAAAACTAGTAGAACTTATATGTTATTCATTTAAATTGCTGCTTATTTTAGATTAAAGGGGATGTATCGCTTCCTTAGTTTGGCTGATTCATACTGCTCTCAGCTTCTCAACTCTGGAAATGCAGGGGCGTTTCTTCCCCTCCCAGCTGGGTGACATCATCCCCCCCTTCACTGTGCATGCTGGCTCCCGAGACTCCCCCCTCCCCTCTCTGAGTCCACATGTCACTGTGTCTCTCCATATCAGTCTTATTTTGTAAGAGCTGTATACATACCACAGGCTGCATTCAATCTAGACTGAGGAACTGAACTCTTCTCCTCTCACAGCTGGAGATGCTCTATGAACGGCACAGATCTCGCTTCTATGCAGGAGAGTTAGGCACCGGGACAAAACTGTTATGTTTTCTCATTGTAGAATCTGTTGCAGTCTGTTTCTGCTGGGTGTGGAGAGAGAAAATGCTACGGCCCCTAACTCTGAGTCAGGCAGGAATCGACACAACTATTTCCTGATTGTGTAAGCCCTTCAGTGTAATTCTGTTTCTTCTGCCTGTATAAAGTGAAAATGTTACGGTCCCTTACTCTGAGTGAGAGAAGCGGAAGAAAGAGTGATAATAGGCAACTCTTCAATGCCACTATCTAAATCCAAGTTTACAATATAACTTATAAATCACTGGAGTAAACTTATAAAAATTAACCTTTAATAATGTCGTTAAAAAATTGACAAAGATACAGGAAGAAAAGGGAAGGGGAGGCAAAGCACTTCTACTACTAAAATATAGGGATAGATATAGGCCAAAAGGATAGAGCTGACCCTAAAAATCCCTATACACTAAATGCCTAATGTTGAGAGAATGCAGGGACAGCGTCCCGATAAGGATGACCCCGCCCAGGAACCTAACTAAAATACCCTAATACACCCTTATAGTGACCGTGTAAAAAACGTGATACTATAAACAAAAAAAACCAAAGCGTTTCTTTCTAAAGGTTTATATGAGAGTTCCTCGGGGGTCCGAAAACGTATTTAGGGGAAGATCCCTGATTATAAAGTACAATTTATCTTATTTACAGTAGACAAGCCTCACAGATTATGCCAAAAAATGTCAGTTTGTATAAAAATGGTAGATGATTTTTCAGATACATACAATACACACGCTTGTGCGACTCTAGGGGGCTATTGCCATAATCCTAGTCTCAGATATTGGATTGGTACATTTTAGGGCAGTATTTTTGATAGCAGAAGTCTACCCTTCTTAGATGTGGAAATAAAAAGAGAAATATCTGGTGAGCTGTCAACGACCGTATATCGGAAACCCACAGCGACTAAGTCTCCTAAGCTGGAGAAGTTGTCATCACCCTCCCTCTAAAAAGAGGGATCCCAAAAGGCCAAGTTCTTAAGACTTGGGAGAAATTGTTTCCCAATGTCTTGGATTATTATCAAAAGGCCCGTGATCTTGAACAAAGATTCCTAAGTGGGGTTATCCTAAAAAAACGATCAAAAGAAGCAATAAAATATGCACTATCACAGGATCGTTCTAAACTTCTGGTTCGAGACAAAGTGAGACCACACAATCTCGATTAGACTAATTGGTTACATTTAAACCGGGCACATTCCATTAATCAGGCATCCTTAGCAAAACATTGGGATGTCCTGAGAATGGATAAGGATCTGATTGAGGTTTTACCGCCGAATGCCCAGATAACATTTAGAAGAGGAAGGAGCCTGGGAGATAGACTGACACACAGTCACCTTATGCCTGAAATAAAATCGGAATCATGGCTCAAAAGACAACCCAAGGGTTGCTTTAAATGTGGCCACTGTAAAGCCTGTAAAATTGATTAAACCTACTAAATATTTTTTAGTATGTTAACAAGAAATCTTTTGAGATTAGGGACTTTATTAATTTTTTAGATCCTCAAATGTGATCTACAAGGCCACATGTTCATGCCCTTTAGAATATGTGGGGAAAACGATTCAGGCCATGGAAACAAAAAATTCCTGGAGCATCTGGGTGACACAGGAACAAAAGAATACACCTGTGGCAAAACATATTAATGAGGTCCATAGGGGTGTAAATGTACGGATCTGAAATTTGAAGGCATTAGAGTTGATACATCATAATCACCGCGTGGTGGTACATCGACAGGAAGTTCTGCAACCCGAAACCAATGGATTCATAGACTAAATACTGAAATTCCTGTTGGGTTTTGAATGAACAGCTTACTTTAGCTGCTTTATTATAAACTAAGTGCCCTTTTGAGAATTTAAATTTGCATATTTAATGTCATTAACTCCTTTTTTCTGTAGTTACCTACGATGTGTAATGGGATCCCCTGTTGGTTTAAAGATACCTCTTTCTCCAACCAATCTTGTGCTTGTATATGGCCTCATCCTGACTCCTCCCCTCCCCCCCCTCCCTCTTTCTTTCATGGCCCCCTATGTAAAAAATCTGTATGTTAAGTCATTTCAAATTTCCCCCTGTTTTTTCAGCAAATATCATCTATATTAATATATCTGTGTTTTTATACATTTTGCTATGTGATTAATTGTATAGCCGGCACAATATATTGAATCCACGGTCATATCTACCGAGGGATCTTATCATTTCAAGCCGTAAAAACCCATTGTTCATTTAAACCCAAAAGTTGTATTTTGAAGCGCAACGCAGCTTCACTGAAAAGAGCGGGCGGGTTTTTCAAATAATGTGGCTGAATAATTATCGCTACTGTGAATTTACATTCCTCACCACGTCAGAGTGAGGGCGTGTTCTTGGAGCCCGGATGCTGATTCAGTTTCAAATTGCGCGCATGCGCATATCTGACGAGGGACGCCGGGGCATCTCGACATGTGAGCAATGTCAGTTGGAAGAAAAACTTGTTCCACTATAACCAAGTGAGTACTAGATTCTAAACTTAAACTCACTAGCGAAGCACTTGCTTTTCACGTATCTGGTGGAGTGAGCTGATATATTTCTTGTTGGTACATTTTTTTGCAGATCTGTTGGTATTTAATGGGGGGACATAGAACCAGTACGTCCTCCTAGAAAATTAGTACCAAATCCAATTATTCTTGATGAGACGTAAGAGGATATTATGGGACAATAGCCACCCCTAGGAAGTAAATCGCCCCAAGCGTGTGTATTGTATGTATCTGAAAAAAACATTTTACCCTTTATATACTAAACTGACATTATTTTTGCATACATCTGTGAGGCTTGTCTACTGTAAATAAGATATTGTACTTGATATATCAGTGGGATCTTCCATAAATATGTTTTCGGACCCCTGGGAACTCTTATAAACCTTTGAGAAAGAAACGCGTCGGGTCTTTTGTTTTTAGTATCACGTTTTTTACACGTCACTATTAGGGTGTATTAGGGTATTTTAGTTAGGTTCCCGGGCGGGGTCGTCCTTATCGGGACGCTGTCCCTGAAATTTTCTCACCATTAGGCATTTAGTGTATAGGGATTTTTTAGGGTCAGCTCTTTCCTTTTGGCCTATATCTATCCTATATTTTAGTAGTAGATGTGCTTTGCCTCCCCTTCCCCTTTTTTTCCTGTAAATTTTTTCAATTTTTTAACGACATTATTAAAGGTTAATTTTTATAAGTTTACTCCAGTGATTTCTGAGTGAGAGACACAGCTCCGTGAATTCGACCGGGGGCTGTACAGAAAGTAAATGAGCTCTCAGCTAGTGAAATGCAAGGAGGAGGGATCCGGAGGGATTCGACCAGGACTGTATATCAGTGTAAACAAAAACACAAGATAAGGAATACTGTGAATACAAGACAGCTTTGCTAATGACATCCCTTGCAAAGTTGCTTGTTTTCACTGTCCCCTTATTCTGAAGACCATTTAATGAAATTATAAAACCCCTTTAAGAAATCCCGTAGATGATTTTATCAGTGATTGACAGCTATCTAAATAAGCATACTGATACAAGGAAGGCTGTCAATCACTGATAACACCGCCCACTGGACTCCTTAACCCAGAACATAGAGAAATTTAAATGAATAAAATACAAAACTATATATTAATCTGCTTAACTGTTCCTTCTCTAGAACACGCCGCCAGCAGATAACATCTTTCATGCAACAGGTATCTTTAAGGACCCTTTTCACTGCAATCACCTATAGGGAACTAAATCTATGCACAAAACAAGAACACAGGGACATAAGACAATTATACGCACAGTGAAAAGCTTCTCGGAACGTGGTCTCTACGTAAAGGGCGACAATGGGAGTGCATTGATTGATATATATGTGCAAGCCTGGGAAGTCACATGTCCAAGTCAGTTAGAGGTAATGAGGAAAACTGAGAATATTCTACTTGTGATCAGACATGGACGTACTTAGAGACAGCAGCTTACAGGCATCTTGACAGCAGAGATACAAAACCAAATATATTAAAAATGTAAGAACTAATTATAATTGCCGCTGAATTAAATAAAAATAAATCAATAATTATGGGTTCCCCTTCTGCCAAATAACCTCACAAATGCTGTTTCAAATAGCTGACATTGTAAAATAACAAGGCCGCTGTGATAAATCACTTGCAGGGAAGCATTTCAGAATCTCATTAGTTCTTATCAAAGTAATTTTACAACACCACAAATGTCTGACTATAATGCAGAGTAGTCTATTTAAAACCACTGACACAGATAGAACAACTTTGTTAGAGAACCTAGCTCCGCCATGGACTATCTTGTATATTAGGGAACCATAGGACTGATGACTGCTACCTCACAAACTGAATAACCTCCAGAGAATCCTGCCCCAAAGACAGTCAGAGCCACAGAAAAGTGTTACACATTTATTTTTATTTATTTTACTCATTTGATATTGTACTGTTTGTATTGTCATATTTATGCACAATGGGCCACATGTATCAAAACTGTCTTGGTCTAAGGGTATGTTCACACTGCGTATTTGTAGTAGGGCTGTGAAGTCAGTAAACCAAAGCTCTGACTCCGACTCCTCAATTTCCCCTAACTCCAACTACCACTTTCACTCCCTCATACATGGCGCATGTTTAACCCCTTCCTGACAGAGCCTTTTTTTGTCACGCTCGTTTTTCCCTCCTCGCCTTCCCAGAGCCTTAACTTTTATATTTTTCCATCTACATAGACATATGAGGGGTTTTATTTTACAGGACAAGATGTACTTTCTAATGATGTTATTCGTATTACTACAGAATAAAACGGAAAAAAAATCCAAGTGGGGCACAATATAAACAAAACGTACTTGCGCCGTGTTTGCGGGAGTTTTGTTTTTACGGTGTTCAATCTTCGTTAAAAATGATGTGTTATATGTATTCTACATGTTGATATGAATCCGCCAATACCAAACACGTAGGGTTTCCGTTATAGTTTGGTACCGTAAAAAATTTCCAAACGCTTTCTATTTTTGAAATTTGCTGCACAGCGCCATTTTCTGCGACCAATAGCTTTTTTGTATGGACTTGAGTGAGGGTACAGTTTTTGCGGGCTGAAGTGTACTTTTTATTGGTACCAGTTTGGAATGCATGCAACTTTTTTGATTACATATATTCAAAATTTTAGGGGACATAAATTGACCAAAAAAGGCAATTATGGCGTTTTGGAATTTTTTTCTTCTCCGGAGTTCAACATACAGGATAAATGATGTTATATTTTAATAGATCAAACTTTTTTGGACGCAGTGATACCAAATATTTGTAACTTTTTTATAAATATTTTTTATTATTTGTAAAAATGCAAGAGGGGGTGAGTTGAATTTTTTATTTGTTTTATTTTTTTACACTTTAAGACATCTTTTTTTTTTTTTTATTGTAACTTAGAATCCCTCTGGGGCACTTCACCACTAGGGGGGAGCGATAATTTTTACAGCCTAATGCGCTGTATATACAATGCATTAGAGTGAATCAATATGGCGGTTTCTCCATTTCCTGCCTGAGGCCAGAAGTGGGGAGGTCAAAAACATTGTGGCGATGGAGGCTTCTAGCTGCCATGTTAAGCGATCTGCACCCTGCGATTTCGCTGCGGGCGCCCTCCCGTGCTGTAACCACTGACTGTTAGCTGCAATTAGCAGCTAACACCTGGCAGCTATGTAGCGGGATCACGCTGCGATCCCACTACAAAGCCCTTTACTGGCATTAGGACGTACTCATACGTCCAACTGATAACTTTACTGTAGTAAAATGCTAACATCAGGCTTTTTATTACCTTGCGATACAATAATCAAGTTATTTAGGTAGAACAGACACTGAAAAGCAAAAGGGTAACAATTTTTTGAACTTGTGAATTTCAGGCTTCATATCTCACTATCCCCTACAGCTTTGACCATGAGATTACCATCATTTTATGGACAATCATTGTGGCTATCTTATACATAAATGTGGCTTGCAACTATTTAGCATATGCTTAATTATGCAGATTCTTGTTATATAATTGCATTGTTACTGTTTTGCTCATAAAAATCAAAATGTTAATTTTTATTATTTTGTTGGTATTCTGTAAATAATCCTTTGGTTTTTATTCTGTCTGAATCCTTCTTGGTTCTGGATCAGATTCAAGCAGGTCTCAACAGAAATCTGATCCCAGGTCTCTTCTACATTTTCCCAATGTTGGTGCATACTGCTCGACTCACTTGGGTACAAATACAGCTTTTTCTTCAACTCTACCCACAAGTGTTGGATTGGGTTGTGGTTTTTGGACTGTAGGGGGCCAATCCAGAAACTCTACTTCATTGTCATTGAATAATTTCTTTGCCAAACTCAACATATGCTTCGGGTCGTTGTCCTGCTGGAACACTGTTGTCCTTTTCATACCCATAGTACTCGAGTGTACGAAGTAACTCATCTTGTAGGATACTCACAAATAGCTCAGCATTGAGATCAACATCAATCCTGGTTAAGAATCCAACACCTTTGGCTGTGAAACAACCTCATTATCAGGCTTCCTCCATGGAACTTGACAGTTCCCTCAATTTCTCAGTCCATTAGACCCCTTTTACCTTGATTTTTCCAGACCCATTTGCACCCATCAGTGCCCAGTCTATTGACTTTCGTCTCATCGCTCGAAATCACCTGTTTACAATCTTCTGTGGTCTACCTCGTACCTTCTACTGTCCACCTTTCGTACTTTTTTGCAAACTCGAGCCGATGCTTTTTATGATGAGATTGAAGTCGCGCCTTCTTCACCGTTTTTCGGGCCATCATTCCAGACCTGTGTAATGCATGTTGCTCAGTGCTTGCATGGACGTCTGTGATCTCACTCTTATGAAGCATGTGAGCCGCCTCCACTGCCGTGTCTGTTGTGTTAAAACTGATAGACCTTGTGATGAGCCAACTTGTTGACTCTGATATTTTGCCTGGACGTCACCTCTTGGCTTTTGAATGGATGAATGGACTTCATTTCATATTCTTCCAGCTGTCATGGTCTCACATGGTGCAGCTTGGCAATTTTCATGGCCAGAGACGCTATCAATGAGCTGGATGATGCAGGTTCTCTTTTCTTGGGGAATCTTCTTTATGGCTGCTCGAACAATGACCTTTCACTTGAGAATCGGCCTAATAACATACTGAGCTATTAGAGAATGTGAGAACAGGTTGTAATTTGTAGTAACAAGAAGAAAAAGATTGTCCCACCACCAGGAAAAATATAGTAACAATGTAGTTACATGACAAGAATCTGCAGAACTAAGCATGTGCTAAATAGTTGCAGGTTAAAGTTATGTACAAGATTATTGTCTATAAAATGATGGGAGTCTCACGTTCAAAGCTGTAGCAGAGATATGGCGCCCGAAAGTCAAAATTTCAAAACATTGTTATCCTTTTGCTTGTCAGTGTAAAATATATTTATTGGATACAACTTTAGAACACAAAAAACTTAATAAATTGTAAATATGCAAAACGCTGCAGCAAGTGGGGAAAAACTATTTCCAACAAAAATGTCCTGAATAACATTAGTGGAGTCTATGAATTTGTTCTGAGAAATAGTATCGCCTCCATCAGATCCTCATTCATTGGAGATCTCAAATCTGATTAAATTATTTCCAGGCTAGAGAACGGCCTCTCTAACTTGGGATGGTGGCAAAGCGGTGACCACAGGGGCAACATCTCTAACAGGGTATAAAGGAATTGCCTCATGCAGTCAGCTTTGATGATCGGTTGTACTCTTCTACTTTGAAAGCAAGTGAAAAACGTTGCTGAAATCTGGTCAATCTGTTTGCTATGGCAGCGGAATCTTTTATCCTGGGGCAGCGCTTTGCCTTCTCCATGTCATCAATTAAACTCCTCATCTGATGAGGCTGAAGATATGGGAGCAGTAGCACTGACAAGATCCAGTTCCTCTTGCTCTTGGCACTGGATTGAACTAACTGTACCAAATAATTATATGTTTTGGGAGTCGGTCCATTTGATAACGGCTCCGACTCCACCAAAATGGACACTGACTCCAAGACTCCAACTCCACAGCCCTGATTTGCGGGGTGTAATTCAGCACATAATTGCGCTGCAATATGCCCCAATTTCACCCTGCAAATACAATAATTCATAGCTCTCATTAAGAGCTATGAATACCTGCCGTTTTCCCCGACACACAATACGTTCCGGGAGAAAGACGTGACATTTCCCTTCTTCTAGCCACAGAAAGTGAATGTCAGTGGGAGCGCTTCAGACGTACATGCTGGCCAGGGGATTAGGGGGTTTGACATCTTGCCTGAGATGCCTTTAACAGCATTAAGAGAATTGCTTTATAGCAGCAATATGGACATAGGACTCTATGAACAGGAGCTGACTCATTGTTTTCTATGGGCATGCTCTGAGACCTAGGAAGATATCATTGTGCTGGGAGGGGAAGGAAATAAGCTGTAACTATCTTCTATTGTGAATTGAAATAAGCTGCGGTAGAACTGTTCACATAGCATTTTGTCAACATAGAAAATGACTTGGCAAATGAAAATAAATTCACCAAAAATCCTTAAAAAACACAATTTAAATAAAAGGTCGTTTTCTGACATGATCCCTTTAAATTAACATATAAATTGCATGAAAGTCCCAGACACAACCACATTTGTATTGTTCCCATACTGACACTTTGCACCTGTGACAAAACCTGTGTTCAAAAATGTAAAATAGTACGTTCACAGGGAATGGGTTTATCGTCGAATTTTCAGATGGTCTGAGGATTTAGAAACCATCTGAGAATCAACAAGCAATAATTCTTATAGATTTCAATACATAATCCGCCCTGTAGTCCACACTGCATGGTCTTTCTTCTGGACAGATGTTCAAACCACCGGCATTTCAAAAAACTCGGAACATGCACCTTCTTCCGCCTGGTTTTCAGAAGGAAAGTGTGCTGTTCAATGATAAAGGGTCGGCCGAATCCGCAAACAGCGGACAGTCCTCCAAAACTGTTCAAAGACGATCAAATACCGGTCAGGTCCTTTAATCAGAATCCAACTGGTATTTTGTCACTGTCGCTTTTCGATACGTGTTTTGATCTGTCTGTTGGACCCCAAATGGACCTAAACACGTATCAAATACATAGCAACGTGATTTACATTGTTTTGTTATTAGAAACACGCATCGGCGCTCACACGAGTGGTCGCCGATGCGTGTTTACTTGCGTCTTTCGGATCCATTCCAAGAATTGACATGTCAATTCTTGGTCCGAAAGGTGCAGCAGGAGCCCTATCTTAAATGATAGGGTGCAATCCTGCCTCATCCAACACGAATCCAAACACGCAGCTGCATTCTGGATACGTGTTGGATCTGTTTTGGATCCGACTGCTGCAGCGTTTTTGGATCCGATTTTCTGATCCAACACGTATCCAAAATCGGATCCAAAACAGATCCAACACGTATCCGAAATCGGATCCAGTGTGAACATACCCTAACAGGGCAACATGAAATAACATAGAGTCGCCCCATAGGGAGCACCTTCAATGAGTAATCATGTTGTACATGGTTACAGCGCAGGTCTCTAGTCTCACTAACATAGGGGATCTAAAACGAGGACTGCTCTGTATGATGTTCATGTACCTTGACAGGCTTTGTGGACAGGAGACAAGCAAATGGACAATTTCTGCAGGTTTGTCCAAGAAGCTGAGATATCACAGTGGAAATTTCAGATGTCAATATACTATTAACCCCTTACCGACATTTGTCGTACTCATACGGCAATGTCGGGTAGGGGTTCCCGCAAATTGCCGTATGAGTACGTCAAGGCGATCTTGCGCGCTCACAAAGCGGACGCGCGCAAGATGCGGCATGGAACCGGCGGTTTTATTACCGCTGGATTTATTGGCCCTCCCCCACGGCCGGAGTGCGCTCCGGGCCGCGGGGGATTAACCCCCGATGTGCGACATCGTGGTCGCGACATCGCGGCTGCGGGCGGCAGGAGTGAGCTCCTGCTGCCCGCCGATCTCAGCGCCCCAGTAACGGCGCTGAGCGGGCCGGTACTGAATCTCCTACCAGACAGCCGGAGCTGAATGAAGCATTCGGGTTGTCTGGTGACGTCACGATGCCCACAATGCATTGTGGGCAGGTGACAGAAAAATTTGTCATGGAGACCGGGCATACGCTAAAAATTTATGTTGATCCCCTTATTGTTAAAAGGGTTTTTTTGGACGACTTTTCATGCAACCCCCCCTTTGGGGGAAAGTGAAAAAAAAAGTTAAAAAATTTTAAAAAAAAAAGTTTTAAAAATTTAAACCACAAAAAAAAAAAAATTTAAAAAAAAAAACCCCCGAAACATCCCCCTTTTCCCCTTTAAAAAACGCCAAACGCCCTAAAAAAGATCAAAAATAAATAAAGTACCTTTATTTGGTTTTTGCCCGGGGGGTTTAGCGCCCCCCCTAAAAATCTGTCTTGAAAAATTTAAACCCTTTAGGGTTTAAAACGCCGGGAAAAAAAAAACCCCCCCAAAAAAAAAAGTCACGAATAGCGTTTTTTGTTCATCCCCGAAAGCACAAAAATTTGGAAAAAAAAAAGTAATAAAAAAATTTCATATCAACATAAAAGTGATCCCAATTAAAGTCTTTTCATCCCGAAAAAAAAAAAGTCTTAGAAGCTCTGTATAGGGGGGAAAATTTAAAAAAAGTTCGGGGCTATTAGAAGATAGCGATGCTTTAAATATTGTTTTACCAAAAAAAAACATTTTTTTTTTCAAAAAAATTTTTGCTTTCAAATAAAAAAACTAAAATAAATTGGGTATCCCCCGGGTAATGGGAAAAAAACCAAAAAAAGTAAAACAAAACTTTTTTCCTGGTACTGCACGGTGAACGTTTTATTAAAAAAAAAAATTAAAAAACACTGCTAGGTTTGCATTTATTTTCTTACCCAAACCTTCCCAAAAAAAAAAGTTTTTAAAAAAGCGTAAATAAAGTCCTTTTTCCCCCCAAAAAATATTACCAAAAAAAAAGGGTCAATTTCCCCCGAAAAAAAAAAAGTCCCTATACAGCTCCAAAAAACAGAAAAAAAAAAAAAGGGTTAGGGCCCTCTCGGGATGCGGTGTTGCAAAAAACGGGGGTTTTCCTTTTAAAAATGTGTTTTTTTATTGTGTAAAACGTAAAACATTAAAAAAAAAATAAATTTGGTATCGCTTTTAATCGAAATAAACCTGCTGAGCAAAAACTGCATGTCATTTTTACCGCACAGTGCCGCTGTAAAAAATAAAAATTTAAAAAACATAACAGGATTGCTGTTTTTTGTACAAAATTTCTTCAAAAAAAACCTTAATAAAAAGTGATCAAAGCATATTGCCCCCCCCTAATGGGGTTTAATAAAAACATCAAATCATCTCGTAAAAAAAAAGCCCCCAAGCGCTCCCTATGCCCAAAAAATTTTAAGGAAAAGTTTGGCTGTCAGAATTCGAAAACCCTTTAAAAAAGCAATTTTTATTTAAAAACCCCTTCATTGTGTAAAAGTAATTAAAAAATAAAAAAATATTAAAAAAATTTTATATATTGTAAATTGTACCCAAACCCCCCCTAGGGAAAAATTATCCCCTATTTATCCCGTATTTTTGGGAATACTGTTAAAAAAGAAGCCCAAAAAAAATGGCCCGGGAACCCGGTTTCCCCCCTCCATTTCCTTGGCCCAGTGCTAAAAAAAAAAATAAAGGAACACCCGTGCAAACCCCCAAAAAGCAAAAAACACCCCCTTTGGTGAGAAAACCCCGAGGGGGGGGTGGGGTTGGGAAACCCAAAAAGGGGGGGCAACTTTGGGAAAAGGGTTTCCCCCAGTTTTAGTTCTTTGGGGGTTTGGAGATGCGGAACCCTGGCCCCCCAATTTTCTGTGCGCCAAAAAACCAATTGCAACTCCCTTTGGGACCCCCCTGCCATGCGCCCAAAAAGAAGGGTTTACACCCACCTTTTAGGGTATTGCCGTTAATTTGATAGGAAAAATTTGGGGGGTTTTAAAAAATTTTGGGGGGTTTTTTTCCCGTTCCTTGGGTTTTTTTTTTTTTTTAGCTAAAATTGCGGTTATTGGTTTAAAAAATTTTTTTTTTTGTGGGGGTCGGACGCAAAAAATTTTTTTTGAAACGGGGGGGGGGGGGTAGTTTATTAATCTGGTTAATTGGAAGTTAAAAATTTTTGGGTTTGTTTAAAAAAAAAATTTTTTGGGGGGTTTCCTTTGGGGGGGGCTAGGTTTTAGTTTAATATTGGGGTTTTTTGGGGATTTTTTCGTTTTGGAAATTTTGGGGGCCCCTGAAAAAGGTTTTTTTTATTTTAAAAAAATTGGGGCCCAGGTCCGGAGGTATCCTCCCTTTTTGGGGATTGGGGGGGGGGAAAAAATTTTTGGGGGGGTAGGGGAACCCTTTTGGGATAATTTTTTTGGAAAACGGCCCAAAATTCCCCGGGAACTTTTTAAATTTTATTTGGGTTTAGGGGAGTAAACTTGTAAATTGGAAAATTTGTTGGAAAAAAGGGTTTTAAATTTTTTTTTTTTTCCTTTTTCCCTTGGCTTTAATTTTGTGAAACCCTTTAAAGGGTTTAAAAAAACTTTCTTTAAAAGGGTGTTTTGGAAATTTTTCTTTTTACGGGGTTGGGGTTTTTAGGTGGGTCTTTTTAAGGGGGGTTTTTTAAATTTAAGGCAAACCAAAGGGGCCGGGGTTTAAAATTTTTGGAACGGGGTTTTTTAAAAAATTTGGGGGGGTTTTTGGGTTTTTTTTGGAATTTTTTTTGAAAAAATTAATTTTTTTGGTTTTTTTTTTAAAAAAAAAACTTTAAAAAAAAATTTTTAAATTTAAACAGGAATTTTTGGGGTGGAGGGGTTTAAACTTTTTTTTGGGGTGGATTTTAAAAATTTTTTTAATGCGGGAAATTTTTTGGGTTTTGGAAATTGGTAAAAATTTTTTTAAAATTTTTAAACCTTTTTTTTGTATTTTTTCCCAAAAATACAATCTTTTTTTTGGAAAAAATTTTCCCTTTCTATCTTAAAGCACAATTGGGGGTCCAAACGGGGGGGGGGGGGAAAAAAATCCTCTTTAATACTTGGGGTAAAGGTTTTAATTTGTCAAAAAAGTTAAATTTTTCACCCTAAAAAATGACACATTTACAGATTTTCCCAAAAAAAGGGCCAGTCAGGGAGGCCAAAACTGGCTCCCGGGGGGTTTTAAGGGGGTTAAAAAATAGGAGTGGACACTCTGATTTCCAGAATGAGGAGCCTGCATACATCTCCCACCAGAAAAGAAAACCCGGTATATTAAACCCGGGCTTACAGTAAATTTGTTTGGGGGAAATTTGGGGGAAAAGCTCGCCCCAGCTATCTTCCAAAAAATTTTCAGTGGGGAAAATCCTTTAATAAGCAAAGCCCAAAGTGCCAGCAGAACAACTGACCTCTGCCAAGAAGACTTGATAGAGTTGACAAATCTGTACATACGTGAAGATCAGCTGTCTGGGTCTCACACATCTACTGTCTATGGTTTCTCAGAAAGGAAGTAGCTACCTATATAGATCAATTTAAAGGGGTAAGAACCCTTTAGGTGATGGAACAAAAACCCATGACAGCAAATATGGCTGACAGTGCTACATTCCTGTATTTTTCTGAAATTGGACAAAAATTATGGGCAAACACCCAGCCTTAATTAAAAAGAGGGAAAAAATGGTAAATTTTGGGGGACCGGGGTATGAAAACGGGCTAGGTCTTAAAAAATTTCTCTTTTTTGGGCCATAGTAACCAAACAGAGCACCCCCTTTTATTTCTTTTTGTGTCTGGAAAATGAAAGGGGCACTTGGTTGCTATGGGCAACAAAATGAGTTTTTTGAACCCGGAAGTTTTTATTTCATTTTTTCTCATTTTGTCTACAATTTAGGGGCCCCTTGTAAAGAAAAAATGTCTAAATCTAAAAACTTTACTTTTTTGCCCTTTGCAACCCAAAACGGCGCCCCTTTAATTTATAAAAGTGTCTGGAAAAATGGGGGGGGGTGCTCTGATTGGTTGTAGGGCAACAAAAGAGAGTTTTTTTTCCTAGACAAATTTTCTTTCTTTTGGCCCTTGGTACCTTATTTATGAAAATGGGCTGAGTAAGTCTTTGTTGCCCATTGCAAACCCAAACGTGCTTGCTTTTAAAAATTTTCCCGAGGGAAAATTTGAAATGAAAGCTGAGCTTGATTAGTTATTTTGGGGTTCTGGGTTGGGTTTCTTGGGCAACAAAGAAAAGCCTTTAAAGGGGCCCTTTTTCCCCCAGCGCAGTTTTGGTTGGGAGTTTTAACTGCCCCTCCAAATTTAAACCCGCCTTTTTTTACCGCAAGCTTCTTTCAGTTGTCTAAATTGTTCAGAAAGGTGTTTCAAGTTATCAGTTACTGTGTTTGAAGTCTTTTGGATTACAAACACATAATTACTCACTTTGCAAACAGTTTAGATAAGTGAAAGAAGCTTACTGGTAATAAAGGCAGTTTAATTGGAGCACAGTAAAAACTGCACCAAAACTGCGCTGTGTGAAAGTACGCTTACCACTAGACAGTTTTCATACATAAGGCCCTTAGTCTTTTCCAGCTGTATATACTTTAGTTTGTTGGACAGGATGTTGTAGCGGGCGGCGCTATTCTGTCCGATAAATAAAGCATTTATTACTATGCCGTGGTTTACGTCTGGATGCCTGTTAGCAGGTATTCAGACATCTATGGCTTCTGCTGATGTCAATGCAGCCTAACAGCTGCCATTGTAAACCAAATTATCTGCCAAAGGTTTTTGTTCTAAAAAAAGACAAAAACAGTCAGTATCTCAATGATTAAACGTATTACACAGGTGCACACTGCTATGGTTGCAAGACAAATGCAAACGCACAAAAAAGAGGATGCAGCAGCACACTGCAGAGAGCTATGGATTACCGTAATTATGGGGCGCATTTCCCCGCGTATTAAGCGCAGTACGCAGCGAAATACACGGCAAAATGTGCCCCAAAATAAGCCAATTGAACATACCCTAAGGGCTGCTTCCCATCTGTGTCAGAGGTTTCGTTCAAATCCTCTGTCACAGGGGTAGGACTAGACCCATTTTAAAACAGACACTAATGGTGTTCGTCTTTTCACCTGAAAAAAAGCTCGACATGCTGGGTTACTTTTTTACAGTATGTCACTCTTGATGAACAATGAACAATGCAGATGTGAACCACATGTAACACATAGGAAAACACTGAATCAATGAAGCAATTCAAATTGCTTTATTGCTATATCTATTATTCAAGAAGATCTAAGGTTCTTATTGCATATTTTGATCAAATTGTGAGAGCCCATCTACAAGTGGCAAGATACATGGGACCTACATTATACAGACCTGATCTAGACCTGGAGTCCAAACATTTCAGGATATGCAACTCCCAGCTATCTAATTTGGAGGTGCTGATCACGGACTGCCTCCATTTTAGTCTTACACTCAACCCACTCATTTCAGGCTGTTTACAATCAGAACAGAGTATAGCTAGGACATGCATACCCTGAAAACTATAAGGGTATGTGCACGCGGCGGAATTGCGGGGCACATTTCGTCGTGTAATTGCGCTGCAATACGCCAGAAATGCACCCCGCAATTATGGTAATTCAAAGAGCTCACAAATAGCTATGAATTATGCCCGACATGTATTGAACGCCAGGGGAAAGAAGTATGCGCTGGTCAGAGCATACTTCTAAAACAACCGGCGTTTTGTGGCGGGTGCAGTACGTGCCACAATACGCTGTGTGAACATAACCTAAAAGTCTAGACAGTGACATAGGATAATCTATTTAGCCTAGGTTCCTATCTGAACCAAGGTCACCTTGACTCAAATATATGGGCTATCACAATTTGATCAAAATGTGTGCTAAGAACCTCATATTTATGTATACTAGCTGTAGCAGGTGTTACAGACGGCTAGGGCATGTCTCCACTGCACGGATTTTCAGCCGGTTTTTCAGCCAGTTTGCTGTTTTTCAGACCGCCTGAAAATCCGGCCGAAAATTAGCACAATGGTGCTCAATGGAAAACCCGTGCAGCCGTCCCCACTGCACGGGTTTTCCATTCGGAGGTTTTCTGCCCGTGGTCCGGCCGCAAAACATTGTGCTAGCACAATCTGTGCAAGCCGATGTGAAAGGGGAGGGCTTTCCTCCGCTCATCGCGGAGAAAAGCTGCCCCCCCCCTCCCCCGACCGGTATTTGTCCTGTGCCGTGAGACCGAGCCCCTAGGATGTGGATCCTCTGGACCACCGCAACCAGTGATATAAGCCACGTCAAGGAGTGGAGTCTAAGTAGATCCCGGTTTTCACCAGAGCCCATCGCAAGGCAGGTAGGACTTGCTGCGACATGACGCAACTTGCTTGCAGTGGCAGCCAAGGTGCAGCGTGGCATAGAATCGGCAAGCAAACTCGTATTCGAGGTCAGGCAGAAAGGTCAGGGCAGACAGCAGGCAAAACATGGTCAATGGACAGAGGCAAGGAGTCTGGTACACTGTAGAGACAGGAAACACGATTTCTCTAGTGGAATGGGTACAATAGATCCAGCAGGGAGTTTAGGAAGTGGGCAAGTGATATAGGGTCAGCGCCTGGTAATTAACCAATTATTGGCATGCTGGCCCTTTAGATTTCACAGAGCCGACACGTGAATGTTGTAGGTAGTGGGGACACGCTGGTAGGGAAGCAGGAGTGCAGAGAGGTGAATCCTGGGCCACAGCACGAGTGCACCCACGGCCCGTGGTGCCACTCTTAGGGTATATTCACACAGCGTTTTTGGATCCATTTTTAGATGCGTGTTTGGATCCATGTTTCGGCCCCTAAACGGACCCAACACGCACCTAATAATGTGCAGTGTGATTTACATTGCTTTAAATGTAAAACTTGCATCAGTGTTCAGACGAGTGATCGGCGATGTGTGTGTTACATGCATCTTTCGGATCCACTTAAAGAATTGACATGTCAATTCTTGATCCGAAAGACACAGCAGACGCCCTATTTAAAACTATAGGGTGCGCTTCTGCTGCAGCAAAAATGCATCTAAAATATGCACCTGCATGTTGGATGCATTTTGAATGCGTTTTACACAGCGTTTTTGCATGCGTTTTTCAGATCGAAAACAAATCCAACATGGCATTACCTGGCAGGGATGCTGCTGAAAGGGTACGAGTGCGCCCACATGACCCATGAGAGCAGACATACAATTTGAAATAACTGATATCTTAGCTTGCGCAGCTGTACCGATTTTTTTTTTTATGTTTCGTGGGTCTTTGTTCTGTCACCCGATACCCTTATATATCAATATAGTGATCGTTCAAGACATAACAAGATATAAAGATAAGATGGGATTTTAATGTGGCTGCTATAACAATAACATACACCCCAAGTTACTATTCAAAGCTTAAGCAAGGACAGACTCTATTTCCTCCGGAAACGTCCTATACTGAATTGATTTAAACGTATAAACACTTGTATCATTCCGCAGCACAACAAGCCCACTAATTGCCATGTTTTTACGCTATAGCACATCTTGACTTAATTTCTTTGATAACCTAACCTAAATATTTCTGCTATCTGATGAAATCTTACGTGGGAATAGCATACACAAGTTTCTTCAGTATAACCAGGCATATTAATGATAAAAGTGCTTGCAGCAATGTCACTGACCCCAGCCTAGCAGTGAGTGTATTTGTCAAGAGCTGCGTATGACTGCAGTATTAATGTGATCAGCCTCGGGCTATGCAGTGCTTAACACGGTTCACAGAAGGAAAGGGTTAAACGAGAACCCAGGATGCAGCATAACCTGGCAGCGCCTGGCGTGCTCTTTAGGACAAGTTTTATTTTGGCTATAGGCAACAATGGCAAATCAATGATCATTCAAGAACCTGAGCTCTTCAGCGTGTGGCCACTGTAGAAAAGTCCAGCGCCGTCACTCACAATAGGGAAGAGCGTTTACCGGGCAAGCTCTGCGTCACATATTAGTTGCTTAATCTGTTGGACGGTCAGATTGAGAGTCACAGGCCGCCATCTATGTATCAATGTATTACCTACAGATACTATAGGGGTTAAAAGTTTGACCCCGATTTCTGACCAGCCATCAAAGACCTGCTCCAATATATAAACCAGGTACCAAAGCAGTTTCAATTGGAGAATTTTCACTGACAAAGGCGCATCCTCTACATCTAGAGGAAAAAAGGTTTCAACATCACCATAGACAGGGATTCTTTACTGTAAAAGCAGTGAGACTGTGGAATTTACTGCAGCGGAGGTTGTGTAAGGGCCAGTTCACATGGCTTATTGCCGGCGTAATTGCGGGGACGGATTTTGCCCCGCAATTACGTCGGCTGACGTGCATCGGGGGTGAGGGGGGCGGCCGCTCGCTGGCCCCATAGACACTCATTATTCACGACGCGTACACGCCGTAAATAATTGACATTGACGTATTCGCCAAGCGGGGAGAAGAGACGGAATCCATAGTTCTCTATGAGAACTGTGGATTACCGTAATGCATGGGACGGATTTCAGCCGTACTGGAGCACAAATCCGGCACGCAATACGGCTGAAATCCGTCCCAGAACAAGCCGTGTGAATAAGCCCTTAGTGGATTAATTGACCAGGCTCAAGAAGGGTTTGGATGTCTCTAAAAAAAAAAAAAATAAAATAAATAATTTTTATATATATATATATATATATATTTCATAGGTTATAGGGACTAGATTCTGGAGATAAGATGTTGATTCAGGGATTTATTCCGATTTCCGTATTTGGAGTTGGGACGGAATTTCCCCCCTACTATGTGACAGTTGGAGTTTTTGCCTTCCTCTGGATCAACACTGTTAGATTATAGGTTGAACTCCATGGATCTGTGCCTTTTTCAATCTTATCTGCTATGTTACTTACGACTAGTACGAGGTTTAAACAGTGTAGGTGGCTCTATGTGTGACCCTGGTTAATACCATAGTGCTGGATTACAAAAGTGTGCAGTATGCAGTATTGGTATGGAAATGGGGTAGAGGAATAAACAGTTATCATGAAACACTTTAGGGACCTGGTGGCGTGGAGCACATTCAGGAACCCCTGCCTTACACATTGCATGCTGGGTTTAAAAACCACATCAAAAACTAATTTTTTTTAATTAAAAGGGGGCTTCCTCCTATAGACCTTGATGGCATATCGATAGGATATTCTATCAAAGTCTGATAGGTATAGGTCAACTTCTATAACCCACCCTTATCACAAAAGCAGACCCCCAAAAGTTACAGCACATAACGGAGAGACGGTCGCGCTTGCGCATGGCTCTTCATTCTGTCTTATGGGAGTTTGAACACACCGCTCACCTGTACTCAAAACTCCCACAGAGCTGAATGCATAGTCTCTCCACTATAAGCCAAAACTTTCAGGGGCCTGTCCAGAGGCGGGACCCGCACCTATCAGACTTTGATGGCGTATCCTAGTGATCTGCCATCAAAGTCTATAGTGGAAAGCCCCCTTTAACTGAAATGTGGCATTAATTTCACCTAGGTGTTCCAAATTTATCAGGTTTGAAATAAATTAAAACAGGCATTTTTGGCACATGTGTTTTTGCTGTATTTTTAAATGCTGAAAAAAAAAAAAAAAAAAAAGCAAGATGTGAGCACAGCCTCAAGGAACCAAGTGAACTTGTCCCATCCCTGCTGGCATCCCAATCAGACATACCACAAAGTATGATTGGTATGGGTCAGCACTTAATGTCAGGAATGGAGAGCTTTCCATTTTCGGTGCACAGGAGTCAGTGCACGGTCACTAGTCATTGAAATGAAAGGGACAGGAGCAGCGGAGTCTAATATGTCATGTGCAGAGAGCAAATATTCTCATCGCCATCAACTGATCCCCTATGTGAGCATCAGCCCAGCTCTCTGCCAGTCCTGAACGTGGCCGATCAATTCTTCAGCTCTGTAATTTACCTGCAGAGATATTATCGCATTGCTCTCTCGGTGACATGCTATGTGGTATTATAGCAATGACTGTGAACGTGTTAGTAGATTAGAATTATTTCCAGATTAACGAATTATAACAAGTTGACCTAAGAGGAAAGATCTATTATATCTAGACTGGCTACAGAGAAATGGCTAAAATGATCAGACCCACCGAAGCATAAACCCCTGCTATATCTCCACAAAACACTCAACAGCAGTAACAGAGAAAATGTAAAACTACAACAGCAGCCTAAGCAGAGGTAAAATGTATCAGATCTGTCAACAGCAGCCTAAGCCAAAGTAAGATGTATCATATCTGGTAACGGCAGCCTAAGCCAAAGTAAGATGTATCATATCTGGTAACAGCAGCCTAAGCAGAGGTAAAGTGTATCAGATCTGTCAACAGCAGCCTAAGCCGAAGTAAGATGTATCAGATCTGTAACAGCAGCCAAAGCCAAAAGGTAAGATGTATCAGATCTGGCAAGAGCAGCCTAAGCAGAGGTAAAGTGTATCAGATCTGTCAACAGCAGCCTAAGCCGAAGTACGATGTATCAGATCTGGCAACAGCAGCCTAAGCAGAGGTAAGATGTATCAGATCTGGCAACAGCAGCCTAAGCAGAGGTAAGATGTATCAGATCTGGCAACAGCAGCCTAAGCAGAGGTAAGATGTATCAGATCTGGCAAAATCAGCCTAAGCAGAGGTAAAATGTATCAGATCTGGCAAGAGCAGCCTAAGCAGAGGTAAAATGTATCAGATCTTGCAACAGCAACCTAAGCTGAGGAAAGCTGCATCAGGTCTGTCAACAGAAGCCTATGCAGAGGTAAAATGTATCAGATCTGGCAACAGCAACCTAAGCCGAGGTAAAGATGTATCAGATCTGTCAAGAGCACCAAAGCAGAGGTAAAATGTATCAGATCTGGCAACAGCAACCTAAGCAGAGGTAAGATGTATCAGATCTGGCAAGAGCAGCCTAAGCAGAGGTAAAATGTATCAGATCTGGCAACAGCAACCTAAGCCGAGGTTAGATGTATCAGATCTGTCAACAATAACCTATGCAGGGGTAAGATGTATCAGATCTGGCAACAGCAGCCTATGTAGAGGTAAAATGTATCGATCTGGATAAGAGCAGAAGCAAGAAAAACGTATCAGAGGCAATAGAAAGCCTAACAAGTAATGCATCAGATCTGGAAAACAGCCAAAGAAGGGAAAATGTATCAGATCTGGCAAGCAATCTCTAAGAAGGTAAAGATGTATCAGATCTGGCAAAAGCAACCTAAGCAAGGTAGATGTATAGATCTGGCAAGAGCACCTACCATAAGATGTATCAGGTCAGGCAACAGCAACCTAACGAGGTTTACATTGTATCAAAATCAGTAACAATAACCTATGCAGGGGTAAGATGTATCAGATCTGGCAACAGCAGCCTATGTAGAGGTAAAATGCATCCGAACTGGAGGTAAGATGTTTCAGATCAGGCAACTGCAGCCTAAACGGTATCAGAGGCAATAGCAGCCTAAACAAGTCAGATGTATCAGATCTGGCAACAGTAACCAAAGAAAGGGAAAGCTGTATTAGATCAGGGCACAGCAATCTCAGAAGAACCAAGATGTATCAGATCTGGCAAATACAACCTAAGCAATGGTAAATTGTATAGGATCAGGCAACAGCAACGTCACCATAAGATGTATCAGGTCAGGCAACAGCAGCCTAAGAAGGAGTACATTGCATCAAATCAGGTAACTAAAACCTGAGCAGGGGCAAAATGTATCAGATCAGGCAACAGCAACCTCAGCAGAAGTAAGATGGATCAGATGAGTCTCCATACTCCTGCAGTCACCTGAGTACTCGGATCTTCCAGGAGACAGCTCCGCCACCAGCACAGCGGAAATCATTAGGATATCTGCAGCCCTATGTAAAATCCCAGGTAACACACATCAATATATTATAGTGACAGCTCCACCACCAGCACAATGGAAATCATGAGGTTAACTGCAGTCCTATGTAAAGACCCAAGTAACATACATCAATATATTATAGTGACAGCGCTGTCACCAGCACAAGAAAATCATGAGGTTACCTACAGTCCTATGTAAAATCCCAGGTAACACACATCAATATATTATAGTGACAGCTCCGTCACCAGCACAACAGAAATCATGAGGTTACCTGCAGTCCTATGTAAAGTCTCAACATCAATATATTATAGTGACAGCCCCGCCACCAGCACAGCGGAAAACATGAGGTTACCTGCAGTCCTATGTAAAATCCCAGGTAACACACATAAATATATTATAGTGACAGCTCCATCACCAGCACAATGGAAATCATGAGGTTACCTGCCATCCTATGTAAAATCCCAGGTAACACACATCAATATATTATAGTGACAGCTCTGTCACCAGCACAGCAGAAATCATGAGGTTACCTGCAGTCCTATGTAAAGTCCCAACATTAATATATTATAGTGACAGCCCTGCCACCAGCACAACGGAAATCATGAGGTTACCTGCAGTCCTATGTAAAGTCTCAACATCAATATATAATAGTGGCAGCTCCAGAACCAGCACACTGGAAATCATGAGGTGACCTGCAGTCCTAGGTAAAGTCCCAACATTAATATATTATAGTGACAGCCCGCCACCAGCACAGAGGAAATCATGAGGTTAACTGCAGTCCTATGTAAAGACCCAAGTAACATACATCAATATATTATAGTGACAGCTCTGTCACCAGCACAGGAAATCACGAGGTTACCTGCAGTCCCATGTAATCTCCCATGTAACATACATCAATATATTATAGTGACAGCTCCGCCACCAGCACAATGGAAATCATGAGGTTACCTGCAGTCCTATGTAAAATCCCAGGTAACACACATCAATATATTATAGTGACAGCTCTGCATCCCGCACAAGGAAATCATGAGATTACCTGCAGTCCTATGTAAAGTCTCAAGTAACACACATCAGTATAGTGACAGCTCTGCCACCAGCACAATGGAAATCATGAGGTTACCTGCAGTCCTATGTAAAGTCTCAACATCAATATATTATAGTGACAGCTCTGTCACCAGCACAACGGAAATCATGAGGTGACCTGCAGTCCTATGTAAAGTCTCAAGTAACACACATCAATATATTATAGTGACAGCTCTGTCATCAGCACAACGGTAATCATGAGATTACCTGCAGTCCTATGTAAAGTCCCAGGTAACACACATCAATATATTATAGTGACAGCTCTGTCACCAGCACAGCAGAAATCATGAGGTTACCTGCAGTCCTATGTAAAGTCCCAGGTAACACACATCAATATATTATAGTGACAGCTCTGTCACCAGCACAGCAGAAATCATGAGGTTACCTGCAGTCCTATGTAAAGTCTCAAGTAACACACATCAGTATTGTGACAGCTCTGCCACTAGCACAATGGAAATCATGAGGTTACCTGCAGTCCTATGTAAAGTCCCAAGTAACACACATCAATATATTATAGTGACAGCTCTGCCACCAGCACAATGGAAATCATGAGGTTACCTGCAGTCATATGTAAAGACCCAAGTAACATACATCAGTATTGTGACAGCTCCGCCAAACCAACAGCTGAGCCCGCACACTCGGCTCTGCTGCACCAGCCCCGTCACCCTGCTTCAGCTGCTAGACCCGCTGCTCCGCATCTCCTACTGTCATCAGCGCTGCCTGCCCCGGAGCCCGCACCGCTGCTGCCGGGAAACTTCTGACCATTGTGACCCAACTCTCAAACTCAGCTCCGCCGCATCAGCCCAGCTCCGCCGCATCAGCCCAGCTCCGCCGCATCAGCCCAGCGCCGCCGCCTCCCCGCCGGCACCTACCTGAGGACAGCGAGGAGCCCGACAGGCTGGAGTTGCTGGATGCTGCCATGCTGGACAGCTCTGGGAGGCAGCGGCTCTAGCCCATGTCACCGGCCGTGCAGCCTCCCACCACTTCCTGCTCTGTCAGATGACGCGCGCCCTGCTCTTCCAGGTGTCACCCCGAGGTCCCGGAGCCCGAGAGGAGCGCTGCCAGCAGCCCGGGCAAGCCTCACCGTGTGGAGGCAGTGCTGGAGATGGCAGCGTGCGGGAGGCTCTGCCCTCTCTCTGCGGTGCCAGGCTGAAGAGTGAACTTGTGGATGGCATCCAAAGAGCTGCTATCTGCAAACATTGGAGGGAGGGGGGTGTGTGTGTGTGTGTGTGTGTGTGTGTGTGTGTGATATATATATATATATATATATATATATATATAAATTATATATATATATATATATATATATATATTAGATGAAAGAGAAAAAAAGGGGGGAAGGGCGCACAATAATGTAATGCCGTTAAAATATTAGGCAAGTCAAAAAATGAAAGGCTCTCACCTGATGAGGTTGTGCAATCCAAAGAGGCACAACACTCTAGAAAGCTTCTAGGGCTATTAGCACCACCGTCACCCTGAAGATAGCAGCCTGATCCAAATGTATATACAAGTCCCGACTGGACTTTGGCAGAAACAATAGAGGTATCCAAAATGGAGCTGGATCCAGCGCTCCGAGATGAAAGGAACAGCGATCTCTCACTAGTTTTAGTAGAAATAAACTCACTTTTATTGTCTAAAAGTGTAACAGACTCTTGCTGACACACAATTAAAACAGATTTAAAGGCTCAACGCGTTTCTTGCGGTATACCCGCACTTCCGCAGTTGCTCCTGAGGAAGTGCAGGTATACCGCAAGAAACGTGTTGAGCTTTTAAATCTATTTGTTTTAATTGTGTGCAGCAAGAGTCTGTTACACTTTTAGACAATAAAAGTGAGTTTATTTCTACTAAAACTAGTGAGAGTTCACTGTTCCTTTCATCTCGGAGCGCCGGATCCAGCTCCATTTTGGATACCTCTATTATATATATATGTGTGTGTCAGTATATATGTATGTGTGTGTATATATGTGTATATATGTGTGTGTGTGTGTATGTATATGTGTGTGTATGTATATATGTGTGTATGTATATGTGTATGTATGTAAATATGTGAGTACAGTCATGGACAAAAGTTTTGAGAATTACACACATATTATATTTTCACATGATCTGTTGCCCTCTGGTTTTTATGTGTGTTTGTCAGATGTTTTTATCACATACAGAAATACAAGTGCAATCATATTGATTAACAAAAGTTTTATTGACAGAATGAGTTAATGCAGCAAGTCAATATTTGCAGTGTTGACCCTTCTTCTTCAGGACCTGCAATTCTCCCTGGCATGCTCTCAATCAACTTCTGGACCAAATCCTGACTGATAGCAGTCCATTCTTGCACAATCAATGCTTGCATTTTGTCACAATTTGTTGGTTTTTGTTTGTCCACCCGTCTCTTGATGATTGACCACAAGTTTCTCAATGGGATTAAGATCTGGGGAGTTTCCAGGCCATGGACCCAAAATCTCTGTTTTGTTCCCTGAGCCATTTAGTTAATCACCTTTGCTTTATGGCAAGGTGCTCCATCATGCTGGAAAAGGCATTGCTGATCACCAAACTGCTCTTGGACGGATTTGGGAAAAGTTGCTCTTGGAGGACATTCTGGTACCATTCTTTATTCATGGATGTGTTTTTTAGGCAAGACTGTTAGAGAGCCGATTCCCTTGGCTGAGAAGCAACCCCCACACATGAATGGTTTCTGGATGCTTTACAGTTGGCATGAGACAAGACTGGTGGTATCGCTCACCTTGTCTTCTCCGAACAAGCTGTTTTCCAGATGTTCCAAACATTTGGAAAGGGGATTCATCAGAGAAAATGACTTTACCCCAGTCCTCAGCAGTCCACTCCCTGTACCTTTGGCAGAATATCAGTCTGTCCGTGATGTTTTTTCTGGAGAGAAGTGGCTTCTTTGCTGCCCTCCTTGACACCAGGCCTTGCTCCATGAGTCTCCGCCTCATAGTGCATGCAGATGCACTCACACCTCCTGCTGCCATTCCTGAGAAAGCTCTGCACTGCTGGTAGCCCGATTCCGAAGCTGAAACACTTTTAAGAGACTGTCCTGGCGCTTGCTGGTCTTTCTTGGGCGCTCTGGAGCCTTTTTGGCAACAATGGCCCCTCTCCCCCTTGAATTCCCTTGATGATGCGATAATTGTTGATGGGGGTGCAATCTTTTAGCTGCGAACTTTTCCCCTTTAGGCCAGTTTTGTGCAGTGAAAAGTGACTGAGGGTTTTTTCTTTAGAGATAACATGGTTAAACAAAGATAAACAATGATCCCCAAAGCCCACCCTCTTTTAAAGTGTCAGTGGTGTGATCTTACAAAATCATAAAGATTGATCCCCAGCCTGCCCTCATCAACACCACATTGTTAATGGGCAAAATAAAACGATGTTAGGTCCTTTTAAGGCGGGGCCTGAATAAAGGGGAAATGTGTTTTGGGGGAAAAAGTATTTGTAGGAAACATTGATTTTTGCAATTAATTGTGTAAGCTGATCACTCTTTATAAGGGAGTATATGCAAATTGCCATTAAAAATCCGTTTTTAGTAGACTTTGTAAAAATTAACATTTGTATTATTCTCAAAAATTTTGGCCCTATGTTATACAGGAAAGATTATTTGATGATTGGTATTTTGCCCCCTGACAAAGACAAGAACAGTCTAGAATTTTAAGGGGAGGGTTAAACTTGACATTTAGAGATAGAAAAAACCAAAATAAAAACAAATATCACATTGTGTAAATAAAAAATGTTTTTTCATTTTGCTGAAGGGAAAAAATTATTTGATCCCTCATCCCCCCCCTAACATGTGATTAACCCCCCTCACCCAACTTTACCCAGTCATAACCCCTACATATTCCTGTCCAACAAACATACAAAACCCCATGAAGTCTTCTTTTACCCTCTTTAATTCACCCCCTCTTTGGGAGTATTTTCTTGAGAATCCTTGAACACCCCGTCTACATAATGCTCTCCCATCTTTCTCTAATGCTTTTCAACCCCCGCAGTCTGATTTCCCAACCCCCCCAAAATCTACGAATGCTCACGCCAGTACTCTGTTCCTCCCCCCTAAATTTTTCCCGCCTTTTGAAACAGTTCAATCACTACTTTACAAATTTTTTCTTCCCCCGGCATCGGGACTTGGAGAAAGTATTTTGCGGGTTCCTTCATTATAGGGTTTTGTGAGTGTAGCCCTGTTGACCAAGCTCCCCATTTTTTTGGTATGTGAGTTTTAAACCATGTATACCCCCACTCCCCCCATTGTAGGTAGGGGTTATAGACCTTATCCCCGGCCCTTTATTATAGTATTGGTTGTAGCCCGTATCCCAACTCCTCCTTGTAGGGTATGGGTTATAGACCTTAACCCCAGCGCCCTTCAGTAGGTATGTGAGTTTTAGGCCAGTTACCCAAGCTCCCTTCATTTAACATTAGTTATAGACCATTATACCCCAGGCCTCCCTTGAAGTATGTAGTTTTGGACCAGATGACCCCAGCTCCCTCCCTTGAGGTTAGTGGTTTAGCCATGTATACCCACAGCTCCCTCCATTATAGGTTTTGTGATTGTAGCCCTGTATACCCAGCTCCCCCCATTGTCGTTTGTAGTTTTAGACAATGTAACCCCCAGCTCCCTCCATTGTAAGCTATGTGAGTTTAGATATTTAAAACTCCCCCCATTTTAGGTTAGGTGATTAAGCCATGTATACCCCAAACTCCCCCTTGTAGGTTATGTGAGTTGTAGACCATGTATACCCACAGCTCCCTCCATTGTAGGCAATGTGAGTTGTAGACCATGTATGACCACAGCTCCCTCCATTGTAGGCTATGTGAGTTGTAGACCATGTATACCCAGTCCTCCATTGTAAGCTTTGAGTTTAATATGTTAAAACCCAAAGCTCCCTCCATTGTAGGCTATGTGAGTTGTGGACCAGTGTACCAAGGGCGACCTCATTGTAGTATGTGAGTTGGTGTATGTATATCAACAGCTCCCACAGTAGCAATGTGGTGTAGACGTATACACCTGGACTTTATTGGTACACCTGTCCACTGCTCGTTAACACCTAATTCTTAATATCGCCATACATGGCGGAACTCGTGCATATAGTGATAGCATGGTCAAGACAATTCTGCAGTTCAAACGACATCGTATGGGAAGAAAGGTGATTTGAGTGCTTAACGTGCATGTTTGTGCCAAGCTGGTTAGTATTTCAGAAACTGTGATCTCCTGGGATTTCCGCAAACCAATTCTAGGTTACAGAGAATGGTCCGAAAGAAGAAAAAATCAGTGATGCGCAGTGTGTGGGGTAAATCCTTGTGATGCAGAGTCAAAGGAGAATGGGCAGACTGTTCGAGCTGATAGAAAGGAACAGATCAAATAGCCACCGTTACAACCAAGCTAGGCAGAGGAGCATCTTGAAGCCAAGTACGGCGAACTTGAGGCAGATGGGCTACAGCAGCAGAAGACCACACCGGTGCCATCCTTTCAGTAGACAGGAAACTGAGGCTCCAATTGCCCAAGCTCATCGAAATTGGACAGTGAAGATGGAAAACGTGCTGTTGATGAGTCTCGATTTTGCTAGGACATTCGGATGTAGGCGATTGGCTCAATTGAAGAGGTAAAGATAGGTAGATGCCCATTTTGAGATCACATGAAGTCGATGGGCAGCTTAAACACTATTGATCAAAATATGTTGACGAGTCTCAACGTTGTTTCATGGTATGAGATAGACATAAAATGCTTCTTTAGGCATATCACGATGTATGACCATGTATGAATTCGGCGCGTCGGAGCGACGTTTTTGAGCGCTCGAACGTGAAAGCTGCGCCTCATGTATGTCGGCGCCCGAGGTGCGCTCATACATGCAGTGTAAAGTCCATCACGCCTCGCCAGTGTGTGAGGCGCAGTGCGGGTCTTAAGCGCAAAAGGACTGCGCCTAACATGTATTCCGATTCGAGACAGGCTGGAAATGAGCGAGAAATCATTAAACATGTTAGTGAAGAGCAAAAAGAGTTGTCTTTCAAATGAATGAATGAATAAAGAGAAAAATCAAAGCTGTCTAAAAATGATTAAATGTAGTGAAAAAGTGGATCATTAAAAATTAAAGGGAAAATACATAAGATTGCTCAAGAAATAAATCTCAGCTCCGTGAGGCATGGAGTATGGATCAAAAAAATCGTTTTTATTAAGTGTAAAACATTCTCTGTAAAAGAGCTCAAACCTTCTAAAAAAATACATTAAAAAAAACACTAACAAAAAATCAATAACGGCGAAAAATCAGGAATTGGGATATTGGAAAGTGCCGGGAAATACAGTAATTCAAATTCTGTAAGCTCTTCTTATTGGTCGGCATAAACCGGCCAATCAGAATAGGAGCGACAGTGAACCATTATAACCTATGGAGTAGTATTGACCAATCAAATGAAAAGGCGGGACAGTTCAAAATACAGTAAAAAAGGCAGAAAAGAGCTGATTGGTTGAGCTAGCGGGGGCTTGGCTATCCCAGCCAATCAGAGCGCGAGCTACTTTGTCCCATTGTAGTCTATTGAGAGATGGGTGCACTAAAATCTCAGCGCCGTGAGACGTGAAGTAAATTTGTAAATAACGATTTTTATTTTA